>JAVQKC010002129.1:0-12208 GCA_036025475.1 Philypnodon macrostomus
TCAACTGGCACAAATGGTCTTTTTACTGCATTTGACTCTACATAATCCAATTCCACTTTTCTCTGTGGTTATTGTTGTAATGTAGAGGGACAATAAGTGAATAAACCTGAACCTGAACAGTGGTCAGAAAACAGATACAACTGAAGGGGACTTTTGGTCAGTCACCTGAGCCAGTGGCCCTCCTCAGTTGAAATTTCTGCCTTGTGGCCCTCAGTGAAAAAACCTTGGACACCCCTGCTTTAATGAATACCACGTCATGTGTTTAGTGAGTTAGCTTAACGGGGACTTTGTGTTATTGTGACTTGACCACAAGATAGAAGATCTACATTAAGAGTTGATCAGACAAGACCCACACAATCCTTCTGGTTCACACACATAGAGTACATACCCACCATACAGCAACAAAGCCATGGATTTTGATTGCAGCTTTCTGACAAGCTACAGCACTATTTTCCAAAATGGAATTCAGATGTGCATGCAATCACACAATGGTTCTTTTTTTGGGTTAAGTACTATTGCTTTTATGTCTTTACCTTTAGCATCCCTCTAGTCTCCCTGGCTGCTTTGATACAGGTAATATATGCACCTGTGCAGCTTCCTCCATCACGCTCACAGAATATTTATTTATTCTCGGAGACAACAGATGCACAGTGGGTATGTTGCTAGGCTTTCTCCCTGTCTATTTATAATGGGCAGGCTGCATTCTTTCTTTGTATTTGCGCCCCATAAGATCACAGCCATTATGTCAGATTGTCATGATTCTTTCATGTCAATATGTAAATGCAGCCGGGAGAAGTTTAACAGCTATTATTCCACTACTGTATTAAGTGCGGGGAATTGAAAATGGAAATGAAAAGCTAATGGCACAGACAATAGGTAGCAGAAAGCTCTCGTGCTTCTATCCCTCCCACGGCTTTGTTTTTTAAATAATGTTTATTATATGGAGCCTATGAAGAGGAGCTGAGAAGTGCTTAACAAATCTCCACTCAGGAAATTGTTTTTTAACACCACAATGCGTGCTTACCGAGCTGTGTCAGACTCCCAACCACCACCACCTTTGAGGCTACATACATGTTGTTCCTTGTAAATGTGGAAAATCGCACTTTAT
The DNA here is from genome assembly GCA_036025475.1 of Philypnodon macrostomus. Lineage (NCBI taxonomy): Eukaryota > Metazoa > Chordata > Actinopteri > Gobiiformes > Eleotridae > Philypnodon > Philypnodon macrostomus. Next base: position 1,109 of record JAVQKC010002129.1, read on the forward strand.
GTAAGCATGTAATATAGACACAATGTTTGAAATTACTCAATGATACACAATAGCACAATGGCAAAAAATATCACAGTGTGTTTTCGTCTGAAGCGTCTAAGCCCATACATCTCTTTGCATCAGCATCAAGCGCGGCTTTCTCAGTGCTGGTGATAGGTACCATGGAAATGAATTCAACGTCCCCGTGCCTCCCTGTGCCTGGGTGCATTGTTCTGGCCTTGTGAAGCTCCCCCAAAAAAACCTACTGGAATATAAAAAACAACCACACACACACACACACACACACACACAGACACAGGGCACATAGTAGCTGTAATCTGGGTGTAGATGCTTCAAAGCCACGGCATTTATAGTGTGCACAATCTGTATTACGGTTTCGCCAAATCAAAGCCATCATTTAGTTCCCCCTCCTTTTGATGTAAAATGCATTTTGAAACTAAAACGCAGAGATTGTCTTGATCTTAGGCCCGACAAAGATAGCGCAGAATGGTTGGTATAAGAATAGAACGCCGTAAGTGCACGTAATAAGGTACAGGATGAAAATAAATGGAAGCAGAAAATTGCGGTGTCAAAATACTAGGGAAATAGTGTTTTGAAAATCCGTTTTACTACAGTTTACGCAGGCCATAAAAGGTGATGTGCAAAGCTAAAAATGGATTTGAGCAACAATTAAATCAAAAAGAGGCTGCAATTGACGTCTGTTTATTGACTGTATTCAGCATCGTTTACGACTTGAACAAAAACCATATTTCTTTTAGTACTACCGTGAGCTTAAACGCTATACCCACAGTTTATCTAAGCCATATGCAAATATTTGAATTCTGGATAATGCATGTTAATTATGGCATTATCAAGATGGCAATTGTCATGGCTTTTTTTAATGATTCTGTTATCTTAAGACAACAGACTTCCTTATCAGTAGATATTAGATAGTGATTGTCACGTGAGACAAAGAAGCCTGGTCTTATCGCATGTTATCAGTGATGGGGAACACCATGATACTGACGTGTGGAGACTCATATCTGGGTACATCTAGGTAGGTTGGAAGATATGCTCCAACAATAAGTTTGACTTTTAATTTTCCAATAAATATTGCATAAATAATCTTTCTCATTATCTTTCTCTCTCCAAAGGTGTAGATTTCTCTTTAAGTCAAAATGCTGCTCACTACTGCAGCCCATGTAAACAATAGTAGACATGAGAATTACTCAAACATACTAGAGTGAAACAAAATCCAACTCCATATATGCGTGGGAGAAAGCACAGAAAGGTCAAGTTGTACAATAAGATCACATGTGTAAAATCCAGGAAGACACTTTATTATTTCCCCTATTTCATGTTTTGTAGCCATGATAGTAGGTGGTCTTTGTTTGTATTTGGTGGGTGCTGACCTATATTTCACCTGACCAGTGGTGGCAGTGTTGTGTGACATGTCTGCACTCGCGGGTGAGACAGTCTACAGGGTTTTTGACTGACAGAGAGCTCGAGCAGGCTTGTACACATGCCTCTCAGTCTCTCAGAGTACACGTACAAAAAAAAAAAACCCATCCACCTCCACCATAGAAAATGTCATGACTAAAAACTGCTATTTGCGTCAATATGTGACAGACTTCACATAGTTTCATTTAGGCAATTGACTGGATTCTATGCAGCCAAATATAATAAGCAGTTTCAAGAAATCTACCCCAAAAACACTCGTTAAACATAACTACAGACTCAACTCAACTCAACTGGTTTATTTGTCATATGCACGTTCAACACAAGGTTAGCAATGCGATGAAATGCTTTGGTTAGACTCGCTAAGATAGTCAAGAAGTACTAGTAGCATGCAATAATAGTACATGGTAAAAGTGTTTGCAAAAAGAAATAAGTAACAATATAATAAACATATAATAAAACATAAGGTGCAGGTAGGATTAGATAAGGTGTAAGTAGAGTATTTCACAGGTGGTAAACACACATTCTACCATTATCTCCACCTCATCAGTGTTGTGTGAATGCATTTTTGCTCAACATTTTTTACTTCTTACTTCTTTACCTTCTTTTATTTCATTTATCGTTTGAGTGTATGTGAAGACAGTGATCCATAATATGTTGATAAGCCATGTAGACCAACTTCCTCCCTCCCCCTTCGTTGGCATACCAATGTGAAATACTTCTCATCTCTGGCAATATGACGCAACTAGCTCCTATAGAGGGCAATATATACAATACAATATTACTAAATAGATATTAAACTTTTAAAAGTAAGGTAAATATTAGGGCTGCCCAATTAATTGAAAATACAGTTGTAAAGGTCACAATGAGCATATTGAAAAAGGCTGCCATTTTTTAGGTGATATATAATATCCTCTGCAAAAAACAAAATATATGTAAAAAAACAAACCTGAAAGGCATTGTGGAAGTCACTGTGTTGGTCTTCTTTCAAGTGTCACTGTTTCCAGACAGGTTTAACGTGTGCTTTGCGAACTTTGCAATTACATATTTTTTACAGCCATAGCAAATATACACTAGCCCAACTTTTCTAGGCAAACCACTGAACTGCTTAACACAACTAGCTATTTCCCCAATCACATGGCATGCATTTAGCTGAGACCAAGCATCAAAATAACTTTCACATATCTCCATGGTTTGCAGAGAATGGCTCAGAAAATAGTGAAGATATCCAGTTCTGTGGTGAAAATACCAGGTTGGTGCCATAGGCCAGAGTAGAACGACCCGACTGTTTTGAAACGATAGTAAGGCAACAGTAACTCAGGTCTGCAAAAGACCACCTACAAAAGTACAAGACCTGAAACGTGGGCACATGGCAGCAGGAGACTTTATTGTGATACTTTATTGAGTATACAATGTGCCAGTGAGTAACTACAGTACTGTCAGTAGCCTGCAAAATGATCTGGGAAATCATGATCTTGGTTAATTGAAAATATGTTTTGCCATTGGACCAATCCGAAGCACTAAGCTTTATATTGTCTTGATGCATCTAACTAAAGTTCATTTATAAGTGATTTTATTCTGTTGAGGTTTTCTGATTTTGGCAAAAAAGCATCAACACACTGCACTGCTATGAGTTAACATTTTGCATACATATAAAACTCTTGAATTGTGCAGTTCAATTTGAACAGCCAGCTTGAACTTGGTCAAGTCCAGTCAGAGAATAATTAACAGTCACACACTGGCCTGTGGGTGTTTGTGTGGGCTGACTGTTTATAGGCTAGAGCAGCAGCTTGTAGATAGCAAACGCATCTATTTTACGAATGAACTACAAATGCATCTCTCAAGGCTCGGGGCACGGAGAACTTTCTTTGCCTTATACTTCCTCCATCACATGGGTTCGTCCTATAGATGCATTCCCAATAGATGTTTGCACAGAGGGGCTTTTCCTGGAAGCATCTTCATCTTGGTGTTCCCCACTTTAGTTTCACATTTCTCCATGAGATCAAGTGGTTCTGTTGTCTTTGATATCTCAGACATGAGCAATACAAAGCTTTTTTTATAGACCAAAGCCTCGCTAGCAGATTAGCGTAGTATCGAGTCGTGGTGTAATTGGACACATCTTTCCATAAATAACAGCTGTAATGGTTGTGGAAGGTGAGATGGCGGGAGTGAGGCGTTAATGGCACTGCTGAATCTAGATGTGGCACTTTGGGGCCTAATATTTTGGTGGGAACGTTTGTCACTTGTGAAAAGAGCATACACTGACTGGCCAATTTATTAGGGGGGTCTATTCACCTGTGGACTCAAATTAGACTTTCACAGATTTGTTCAAAGCAATCCCGCTGAAGCTCAAACCAAGCGTCACAATGAACATTTCAGTGACTTTAAACGTGGCTTGGTGGTTGGGGTTAGCTGGACCATTCAGTATTTTTAACTGACAATCTACTGTAGTTTTCAGGTATGAGCGGGTCTAGGGTTAACAGAGAATGAAAAAGATACCCAGTGAGCAGCAGTTTTGTGGGTGAAAATGTCTTATTGATGCCACAGGGCAGAGACAGCGATAACAGCAAGGCTTAGACTACGACTTGTTACATCAAGGTCTATACAAACACCCCAGATGTCCAGAACATGAAAGTGGAAGGCTACAACGGCAGCAGACCACCTTTATTCCACACACTTTTCATTGTGGCAAAATGTCCCTAATAAAGTGGCCAAAGTGAGCATATCATGGTTGATAGAAGGTGTCAGGCGGCACAATAGATATGCAAACCATAAACAAATGACCAAATCCATTATTTCATTTGTTGCCATATCTAGGTAAGGAATGACATTACAAGCTTGCGGTGATGACAGCAGAGAGAAAACGCATTTGTTAACAATGAATGAGTCCAAAGCACCACCGCAAAAGATTACATTGTGATAAATTGCACGTATAAGAAATGCAAGGGGGCTGTCATTTACAAGCAATTTGCCGGAGACAGTTTTGACATTTGGCTTGGTGCCCTTACACATAAATTGCTTTGGTATAACTTTGTCACATTTGTTTTGATTGCTCGCGTTAATGACTTTGGAAAAAGAATTGGAAATTGGCTTGTTCCACATTCCACCGTATTATAATGCAGATAAGAGATGTAAACTACGGATATATAACCTCTGATGGGGAAATAGTCACTTTTATAGATATTTTTGTCCTTGTATTTTTGCCGTGTGAGTGTCAGATAATGTGCTCCCCTGCAAAGAGTTACGGAGCCGTCATTGGTTGAACATAAATGCTGCACTTCTTAGTCTTTCCTGCATAAGTAATTAATGAGAGTTTATGGCTGGGTTCATGTTTATTTATGCAGATAAGTCCTTTTCAATTGAATGTGGTGCTCTTTACAATTTCATTTCTTTATATTGCACAAAGCTCAAATAAGGAACACTTATATTGGCTGCTGAAATGATAGCTGCTGGAGAAAGTAAGAGGAAGTAGTGCCGCTCAGAGAAAAGAAAAAACTGTAAAATGTAACGTAAACTTTGGCAATTCATTCACAAACGGTTTAACAAGGCAGAGATAATTGCTACTTCATCGGTCTAAAAATCACCATTTTACCATCAAAACTGTGATTCGCAGTTTTATCTAATTGAGAGGAAGCTATGTTGGAGGATGATTTTCACAGTGACACAAAAAATAAATAGCACAAATAATCAGTTTTTAAAACATGTATTTGTTGTATTGCTGGTGTGAAGTGAGAATGGGACCCCCAGGACAGTGAAGATACTAAAGAGACAACATAAGGACAGTATATGGTGTCATATATGTGTTGGTCTTAATACGTAAATACTAAATCATAAATGATTGTAGTTAGTCATGGTAATCATATCTATAAGCTCCACTAATCCTTTACTTTATGGCATCAACTGGTCTCAGCCACAGCACTCTACACCAGGTAAGCACCTGTAGCTCCAGACACACTGCTGGACACAGAGCCATTGTGAGTTTTTCTTGTTGCTAGTCTGTTACTCCAGTCTCATATAACATAGAGTCCACAGCTGTACACTTGTGCATCAGTGAGTCATCATACATCCATCACAGAATAATGAGGGTGCAATCCTGTCTGCTGCCCAACACTTTATTAGTGCTATATACAGCATCCACTGCCTGCTCTGTGGACTAACCAAACTGTAAGAAAAGCTCACTGTTTACTGTAAACAAGGTCCCCTCGTGGCAAGGACAGGCCTTTCACTAATAGTAATACATGAACATTTAGAATTCAGCACAGCTCTGAAACTATGTTAATCTCTCCTCCATACTGTATTACCTGTTTTAGATGGTGAAGTGTGTGATACAGGCTTATTTTCTTCTTTTAATTGGCACTGGGAAGAGGGAGACGTACCATATTGTGAACAGTCTAACTGGCTTATTTCTCGGCACTCTCTAATCAAAAAAGCGTGAACATCTCACTTGTTTTTCTGTTTATTCCACACAAACTGCTGCTCGCTGCCGCTGCTACAAATGCAAAACACTTCTACTTCCTCTGCACCAGATGATATTTTGCTGAAAAACACCTACACAGGTTGTTCAGAATAGCAGAGGGGGAAAAGGGTTTCATCAATAGGTTAAAGCTGTTATAATACATTGACCACTGATGGAACAAAAGCAGGAAATGATCAGCTTCTCTGTGTATGTTTGTTGTTGGCATTGTTATGTGGTAAGATTAAGGTTACTCTATGTGGAATGCAGAAGCATACTCTTGAGGAACCAAAATAGCATCTAAAGTTACACTCCAGTTGTTGAAAAGGCTGTTGGTTCATATTTTATTCTGAAGGATCCTGGAGATGCATAATAAATCACTTCTATCAAAGGGAGATAGAATCGTTGGATTTTTAAGGCGTGGGCCAGAAATGGAGTTTGTTTGTTTCATTACTGGAAAAAAGATTTACATCTTTGTGTTGTGTATTTTTACACCGCCACTGTCCAACCCAATAACAAGTGATTGTGTTATTGTGTGTTTTTTGCAGAGCAAGACAAATCAGTCCACTGCACGGATGAATGTCGCGCACTGGGACATTCTGACAGATGCTGGATGCCAAAGTTACGGGTAGGAAGCCAAGCAGACAGCGGCGATAATCGCACCAACCTTTTCATCCCTGTGGGAATGGATGCCATGGTAGAGACAGAGATTTATGGCGCCATCAGCTGCGGCAGCGGGAGCGGCGGCAGAAAAACCCTCAGCACGTTTGGGAAGGAACAGCGGGACAGTACAATCCAAGTGGCCAATGTCAAACCGTATTTCAAATCTCAGCGCGCTCTGAGTCCACCGCTGCAGGAGACAGAGTCCGCATCCAGTACAAGTCCCAGTAAGATGGACCATTCGCCCCTGGACGAGGCCAAGCAGGAGTCCAATAAGGAGCGGGAGGGGGGCGACAGCAGTGCCTATGGCCCACCGGACGGCCAGTGTTCTCCACTGCACACCGTCGTAGAAGAGCCGGCCTATGTCACATGTGAGCTCAGGCCCAAGTCCCTGTCCAGCAGTCTCATTCACAGCTCGGTCATCAGCCAGGAGTGCCCCCTTGAGCCCCGGGACTCTGGGAACTGACCAATCACGTGCAGTGCTGCCACCAGTGTGAAGTAATGACCACAGAATAATGACCAAGAAGCGTTTTCTTTTTGTCCAGACACACATTGTATAACCAAAAACCATCAGCTTCTATGTTTTTCTTTCCTCTGTGACTTGTCGTGTTTCGGTGAACTCTGTGTCTTGACTGCTGTGACGGTGGGGGGAGGTGGGGGAGAAAAACCAGTGCTTATACCGGGCTTCAAAGTGTGTTTTCATGGTGTACTGTACCTGTCAATTTAGATGTCTGTATTTTGCACATCTCGAGCTCTGACTATGTGAGGCTGTTGAACAAATTGCTACTGTTAACCTATTGAGTCCTGTCTGCTTTTGTACAGTGAAGCTTTTCTGTCTCCATTTAGTGTATAAGGTACATCTCTTCAGTATCACGACCAATGGAAATACATATCAGTGACGTTACATACACAAGTGAAGTGTCTTATGAACTGTTTAACGGTGGTGCAACAGGGAATGTCCCTTTTCATAAGTCATTTGAGTTTCTTACAAAGATGTTTTTTATGAATGTATTTGTAATTTGATCGTTGTCCTCCTTCCGCAATTTCTGTGAAAATAAGCTAAGCTTACACGTGAATGTGGGCTACTGTAATTGTTGTGTATTTTATTAAATTTGTATACACTGTGTGCATGGACGCTGTTCTTTCCACTATAGTACTAGCACTATAGTTCACAAGCTGTGTGTCCATGTGTGAAAGAAGTACATTCATGTCTACAGGTGCTTATTACATGTGATCAACAGAGAAGCGCTAAAACCTTTAGGTCTACCATTGACAGTAGAAAGAGTGGACCGTGTCAGTTGCTCCGCTGCCACTGGCCTGATCAAATCTATTTTCATTTTTTACCAATTTAATGAATAAGAAATATTATTTACAAAGATGGACTATGCTGCTGTGGTAAGCTTCATTCTTGAACATATATTTGGAATCTTACTGCTTTTCGAGTGCTCTTCTGACCTAGCATCACTATCTAGCTACATGCTAATCATGTGACTGTCATGCTTCCTGCTTTGTGAACTGTGATCTTTTTAACCTCTTGCACTCCTCAAGCTAATGGGTACAAAAAAAAGCATCCTCAAAATAAAACAGCCAAAGCTTTTAACCCAATCTGAATAACTCCATCAAAAACTGTTTACCCCAGAGATTCTTCTCGATAAAACAGAAATTCGGAAATTATTGAAGTAAAATACTAGTGCCTTTAAGTAGGAAACACTACTGCATTTTAGACTAAAAAAGTGCATTAGGTAAATGCTATAGAGCTTGTATCCTCATTCAGTGCAATTTGAAGATTGTTGAGTGTTTTTCTCTGTTCAAAAAATGTATGTATAGGCTATGTACCATATGGACGCACAAGAAACCAAGAAACTGCTCAAAGAAATCTATCAACTGATCCGAATTTTGGCATCTTTCTGAATCTGCTGAAATCACATATGTTGTAGGAAAAGTACTTTGTTTTGAAGAGAAGCTAAAAAGGAAGACTCTTGTGGGTGTGCTAGTGGAGTGCAACAGGTACAACAATGTGCCAATGATCTTTTGGTCCACCCTTTTCTACTGTCTATGATCTGTACCCTGTAAACCAGCACATTCTAGTGAGAGGGACTTCAAAGGGACACTTAATTTATACAAAAAAAGAGTGAAATAAAGACAAGCACTGTGTATTAGTGCACCCAGAGACTTGCTCGACTTCATGCTTCACTACAGGACACACCGTAACAACACCATTAGCTTTTTCCCCCAAATCAAAGCAATTGCAGCATTGGCCACTGATACCGTTCACACAAATGTTTGAGAAATTCTGAATTGAATCAAAAATCGCAACATCTGTCCGAGATGAGGTCCCATTCTTTTGTTGGACAAGATTATATTTTTATGTTTTATTCATCATCAGTAAAAAAAAAATGATCATTGCAGTGCAAGTTAGAAATAAAGTTCCAAGGTTAAAAATACAAACTGCCAGAATAAAATGATAAATGACAACAGTATATTTGCTGTTACTCTCCCAAGGTCATGAGACTAATAAATAGGGGAATTCATTCTAATAAGAGCCAGAAAGAGCTGCCTGAAGGCCAGAGGTGGGTAGAGTAGCCAATCATTTTACTCAAGTAAGCAAGTATAGTTACTTTAAAATAATGTTACTCAAGTAAAAATAAAAAGTACTCAACCAAATAAGTACTGGCCTCATATTGGTCAGATGTGTTCAGGGCCAGGGGGTAATTAGGTATTTCAGGTTTGAGCCTAATCAGGAAAAGTATGTGCAAGTTAGAGGCTGTCAAATATACCTGACCTCCCAAATTCAATTCAAAATGGCCGACTTCCTGTTTGTTGTAGGGCGGGGTCATAATAATGTTTTATATTTTGTTTATGTTTATCAAGATTATTGGCTCAATTAAAGTGCTCCAGAGCAATAATTAGTTAATTAATTAATTGTCATTAATCGTAGAAGTACCAAACTCAATCCAGTTTGGCGGCTTAACGATATGTAACTGTATGTCCATAATAAAGATATCCAAATATATTATGGACAAACAAACACACAAACACTGCATACAGGTGGATCCTATGTCTTGACCAAGGACACAATGTTAGTATAAGGAGGTAGTTTATGTAGAAACATTATGAAAAAGTCAATCGGAACAACACACAAAACACAATCCCCTCAAATAATCTTTGTCAAACCTAAAAAAGATTCTGTATTTCCCATACTGTATATCAGGGCTATTCAATAAGCACAGCCCATCTACTTCATCAATAATAATAAATATCTGATTACATGTACACGTACCAAATGCCCAACAAAGGCAATCCTGTGTACCTGCTGTGTTACTGTGGATTAGTGATTACGGAGTATAACATCACGACCCACTCCTGATGCTCGTCAAATAAAAATAACTCTGAACTGAAGTGAAGCTCTGCAGTCTTCTCCTGTAAGCCGTTTGTTGCTGTAACAACTCTAGCACAGTTGCTCTGTGCCGGTGTAATAACAATATTTGCTACCTTACGAAATGATTTGTACTCTGCGGGTTTAATTCAAGCCAGAGACGAGAAGCGCTCCCATGGATTACATGAATGGGGTACTGCACTGGTCACTGGTCAGTTGGAAGTGACTGCTGACAGTGAGAGACAATTTAAAGAAGCTGGCCAATATTTGTCTGTATGGATGAAAGGAAAAATTGCACTGAAGGCACTATAATGTTGTTACATTCACTCCATTTTACATCCAGTATGAGAGATACAGGTCAGAAGAATGCCCGGCCCACAGGTCATAGCTCCAGACAAATTCAGCCCCACAAAAATATCATTTAATATGCTGCTGTATATGCATATGTAGAATAACTCTGTTTCTGTGTGTCGTTAGTGGCTACAATAAAGCTTAGCAATAGAGAAATAATATGATCACTGTTAATGAAATACACCATCTGTTTACAATATTTCTGTATCATCGAAAACGAAATGCATCTTAATATATGCACTCAAAAACTGTGTGGTCATACAAACAAAAAAATTAAAATGTATTATATAAAATGAAATAATAATAATAATAATAATAATAATAATAATAATAATAATAAAAAATCCAAATATAATCAGATGAAGACAATAAAATGTAACAATGCCTGGTAATGGTAATGAAAAGCACAATGGACCAGAATCACACTTATATAGGTACAGTATTTAGGGTTAGCTGTATGGACTCTTTGTCAGTTATCTACCAAACAAACAGACTTTGACTAAACTAATATACAGCGTAGAAATACATTTTTGGGTATTTTAAAGAAAATAATAGGTTTTATCTGAGAGTTCTGGCTCATGCATGTTCAGCACAAAGTCCGGTTACGACAACCGGAGTCCATCCTGTCAAGAGTTCCTGGATCCTGTTCTGGCAGGACCCGGCTTAAGCCCTGAGATAGGTAAAGAAACACACACCCTGCTGCTACTTTCTATGATATGCATTGGCCCTAGAAGAGAAGTAGGTGTGGCCCGTAGAGGGAAAGAGGGCCTTAAAAGGACATGCATCTGAGCAAATAAAATTATATATATATATATATATATAT
>JAVQKC010002151.1:0-40383 GCA_036025475.1 Philypnodon macrostomus
AAATCACTTTATGTAATATGTTTACTGCTGCTGCTCTATTTGAATGTATCATGTGCAATACTATATCATGTGCAATACAAATTCATCTGAAGTATTTTACCACCTGTGAAATACTCTACCTACACCTTATTTAAATCCTACCTGCACCTTTGTATTTTGCTTTTTATTATTGTACTTTTTATCATAAGTTTATTATATGGTTACTTATCTCTTTTTTGCACACTTTTTTTTACCATGTACTATTATTGCATGTTATTAGTACTTCATGACTATCTTAGCGAGTCTAACGGTTCTTCCGATCCAAAGCATTTCATTGCATTTTTTTACCCTGTGTTGAATGTGCATATGACAAATAAACTGAAACCTGAAACCTGAATTAATAGGGAAAATATAGCATTGCAGTTAAAATAATTAACATTAACACTGAGACAGAATGTGTCCCTTATAGGCCAGGTGACTGATTTTCTTATCAATACATATAATATAAAACAAAACAAAAAACAAATGGGAAAGTGTTTTCTTATTTTGTTAAAATATATATGAAAAATCATGACATAAAAAAAAAAAAAAAAACATAAATTAGCCTAGCAGTATGAGGAGTTATGCCCTTGTATGTACTCTTGTATTTTTGTGACATAAGGTACAGTCTGTGTGGAGTTGGTTATAATGTTCAGGTCGATACAGACATACTGAGAAATGGCTCCTGTAAGGCTATTACCAAGTCCATTGTTTTTCATCACTGGTGTAAATTACCCAGAGCAGCTTCAAGCACCATTTTACCTTCCATATTTCATGTTTGTTGCAAAAGAAATGAGGCAATAATGACTTAATGTGTAAACCACTTCAGTGAGAAAATATTTGGAATCAAGACAAATTAAAGATGCATAAACATCGATCAGTGGGCCAGTAAAAATGATCATAAACTCATGGAGGTGTATAGGAAGCAGAGTGTGCCAAATGAGTGACTATGAATTACAGCATAACATATAACTGACATTATATCTTCAGTTAATATCAATGCACTTCCTTTATAGCTGCATCTATAACCCTATTCACAGTAAGCACCAAACTTGCAATCTATTCCAACTAAAACAATAATTTAGCAATGCTAGTGAATTAGGTGAGTGGTGGTCTCTTGTGGGGTATATGTTATGAGTCAGGCTGTGTGTCAGAGTATTATACCAGTCATATCATTTGAGTTACATCCATAAATAAACAATCACTTTTTAATTCTGTGATGTTAATAATTTTGAACAGAGCTGAGTGATGAACTGTGAAACAAATCTAGTTTATTTATGTTTATGTTTAAGGTTGGCAAAATACATTTATGATGTCAGTTGTCACATTCATCTACACTTTGTCAGTTGCACATAGAGGAGCCAATCATTTTACCCAAGTAAGTGTATCGTTACTTCAAAAATAAAATGACTCAAGTAAAAGTAAAAAAGTACTTATTCACATAATTACTCGGGTAAGAGTAAAAAAGTAATGGTGAAAAAAAATACTCGAGGACTGAGGAACTTTCAGAGTGTAATGTCAGATTATTTGTTTCATTTTGTTGGAATTGGGGAAAAAAAATAATAAATTGATTTTGATATTTTCAAAAGATAAACTAAAAAAGTGAATCATATTTTCAAAAATGAACACACAAGGAACATTTCCACATCATCACATTTTTCACAACATGACATTCTTACAAAACTCACAGAGGTGGGTAAAAGTACTCAAGTAAGAGTCAAAAATGCAGTAAAGCAGTTTAGGACCATGGACTTTTTAACTTTTTAACTATGTTTTTATCTATTGTCTTTTATTATTCGTATGGAATCATGTATTTGAACATGAAATGAATAAATAATGATTAATCTCAGAAGTACAATTACTCAAGTAAATGTAACTGATTGCTACCCACTTCTGCCAATTAAACCTGTGAATACAAATATGGTTAATGAAAGAAAACATATGCACCAAACATTCAAGACACAAGATCAAATCACATCTTTATCTTTATCATTAAGACAAATGTCTTTTGGCCCAAACTACATGCAAAACAACTTTCTGATTTTAATCATTCTGGACTCACTGTGATGGTTGTATTCCAGGTGGATTACTGTCAGAAGAAATCCTTAATTGGAATAAAGTTGACAGTGTTTTAATATATACAGCCATAAACAGGTTGCATCATTGCATTACATATATACGGGTATATCTATTTATTTCATCCAAAAGGTTTTCTGTGCGGCTCCAGGACATATCTGGATTATATTAAGGATGTTATGTATTCTGATTGCCACAGTGAGGCCAACACAGACCATTATTGACGGAATGATTTTTGGCCCGTGGTGACATTGCGCCCACACGATGTCCCGGCTCGTAGAGGGGATTTGGAACTTCCATTTGGGCGAATATTTATGCATTATTGTCCCGGAACAACCCCGGAACCCCGTATCCCCTCTCCTGACTCCAACATTCATCATTTCTGTATGTGGGCAATGGGAACACGTTTTTTTTTATTTTATTTTTTTTCTTGAATTCCTCGACAAGACAGAAGGCAGTGAACCGGAGAAAAGCGAATAGGGAGGGGAGCAGGGGGTTGGGGGAGGGGTTGTCCCAAGCTATTGTTTTAGTCATGTTCACCGGAGGGAATCCTGAATAAGCTGTGGGCATTATGCAAAAAGACAGTGTGAAGCAAATGAGTCACCAATGGGCCTGGGTTTTGTGCATTGTAGCAGGAGTGCTAACTCGAAATCACATCCAGGCAGAGGAGGAAGAGCTGAAACCTAGCTTGTTGACTTTTGACCAGAATTCGTATGCGATATGCATGTTTCTACCGACTACTGGAATAGATTTTGACAAGTCTTTGTGGAAAAAGCTCATTTTGGGGCTGTGTACAAAATCACTCCCTCGACAGGACAAAGGGCACTAGGGTAGGGTTTCTGAATGTCTTTAAATCTAGTAGACTATAACTGTCACCATCCTTTAAATGTATAAGCTGGGATTTTCAATTATTATTCCTGGTCGAGCCAACAAGCAATCTTTCTGGGTTTTGTGAAGATGACAGATTTGACTTAATTACAAGTCTGCATCTGTGTTACAGTGGGATTTCCACCATTTATCCAGCTTTGTCCGCCATCCAAATATGTGACGAGAACAACCAAGGCAGTCATTTTGAAAGGTTTAAGGTTTATGTTTATTAACTTTTGTTGCATGTTGTCCTCGCTTCTTGATTCATCCTAAAGCCATGTGTGCTTTATGATGCTATTTCAATAAAAAAAATAATCTGGTTACTTTTACCTTTATCTCCCACAGCCGTCACTTTGACTCCTCTATTAATTACACTGACATGTGTACCTGTTATATACTATAGTACAATAGCAACCGACATTCTAGCACATTCACTCAGAACTAGCTTTAATATCATAATATCTGCTGCAAAAATGTTTTTTAGAAGAAAGTTATCAGTGAAAGAGGTATTAGGAATGTTTCATAATGTAGTTGATGCTGATTTTTCCGGTGACAGAGAAACTGATGATGATTCATGGTTGGCTTTTGATAAAATTATACTTTTAAACCATTTTCTAAGGCCAACGTTGCCATATTGACTAATATTGTAGTGCGTTTCAGAAGAATTTCAGGCAATTACATCATTGCTGCCATTGCATCCCATTGGCCAGAATGCTAACCGTCAAATTGGCTGCCTTGGGAGTTCCAGTAGTATTACAATTCTAAATGGCTGCCATAGGCTCCATTACAATGCTAACTTCCTTTGTATATTTTTGAAGAGTGGTGAAAGCAGTTGTATCTGGAGAAAACCCAACAATGCTACCAATGTGCCAATGTTCAGACTAATATGCAATAAAGCAAAATCTGAGAAGGTGTAGGAGGCAATGTATCATATCCGACTTTGTAAAGGAACCATTTGGACATCAATGTTTGCCAAAAAAATGTTATTTTACTTGTGCAGACCACTTCCCTTTACAGCTTGTCCCCAGCACGAGTCATGCGTCCCTAAAAGCTATTAGTCTGAAGAACTCCAACATGTATGAATTGTCTAATCAAAATTGGGGTAAAAAACAGGGTTAAAGTAGGACCAATTAAGGTCTAAGTCAAGTCTAAGCCAGGACCAAACAAGGTCTAAGTCAAGTCAAAACTAGGCCCACGCTGTCGTCTTCAACAGCAGAGTGTATATCAGCGAAACGCCCCCATACCTCTGCCACTGCCAATCAGACAGTGTGTGATTTCTAGGGGTTTTTATATTGTTAACAAGCAATTAAGAGGCCCTGCACCCAAACCATGACAAACATGGGAAGGGTCTATTTGTCTTTTTGATGTTTGTGAAGAATGATTTTTGAGAAATTTTGTAAAATTCCCTAAAACCAAATTCTTGTTTCAGTCTATAGAGGGTGCTATAGAGGTAACTGCCATCATATTGGTCAGATGTGTTCGGGGGGTAATTAGTTGTTAGAGGCTGTCAAATATACCTGACTTCCCCATTTCAATCCAAAATGGCAGAATATTTTATGTTGGGTACATTGTGGAGAATCACTGTACCAAATTTTGTCTTGTCTAAACCAGGACCAACCAATGTCTAAGTCAAGTATAGACTTAAACTAAACAAGGTCTAAGTCACGTGTAAACCAGGACCAAACAAGGTCTAAGTCAAGTCTTAACCAGGACCAAACAAGGTCTAAGTCAAGTCTAAACCAGGACCAAACAAGGTCTAAGTCAAGTCTTAACCAGGACCAAACAAGGTCTAAGTCAAGTCTAAACTATGACCAAACAAGGTCTAAGTCAAGTCTAAACTAGGACCAAACAAGGTCTAAGTCAAGTCTAAACCATGACCAAACAAGCTCTCAGTCAAGTCTTAACCAGGACCAAACAAGGTCTAAGTCAAGTCTAAACCAGGACCAAACAAGTTTAAGTCAAGTCTAAACCAGGACCAAACAAGGTTTAAATCAAGTCTTAACCAGGACCAAACAAGGGCTAAGTCAAGTCTTAACCAGGACCAAACAAGGTTTGAGTCAAATCTAAACCAGGACCAAACAAGGTCTAAGTCAAGTCTTAACCAGGACCAAACAAGGTCTAAGTCAAGTTTAAACCAGGATTAAACAGGGTGATATAGTGCATGATTTAAACATCTAAATCAGAACTAAAACAGGTCTAAACTAGGACAAAACCAAGAGAAACTAAGGCAAACATCTTACATAAGCTAAAACAAAAAAAAATTCTGTACAGATTTATGTATTTTTTTTGTTGCCAATGGGCTTTTCCACATGTGTGCAAGAAATCTCCACAGTAAACATTGAGCAGACACAAGCCAGGTCAGGACACTGTCTTCAAACATCTAGGAACACACCAACAAGAAAAAATAACAAATTTCTTCATTTTTTTTTCTCCAAAATTCCAGCCAGTGTGCAGGTCAGAGTGGGTCAAGTGTGAAACAGAATCAGCCCCAAGCTCTGACTTGTACCAGCTGTAAAAATGACTTCTCTTACAGGCTTTCTGCATATTTGTGATTCACACTTGAAATGGGCTATTGTAGGTTCTGGTTATGAAAGTCACATATGTATTTTAATATCAGCAATACAAGGACATTACAGGTCCAAACCAGGTCAAAAAATAGGACTAAACCGGGACAAAATAGGTCTAAACCCGGTCGCAACCAGAACCAGACCAGAACAAAACCAGGTAAATCATGTCAGGTCTATCTAAATCAGGACAAAATCAGTTTCTACTGTAAACAAAAAATGGAAATGTCCAGAACTAAACCAAGACTGTACCATGGTTAAACAAGGACTAAACTGGTCTAACATGATGACGCTGAGGTAGAATGATTTGGTCTCATCCTCAGTCGACATGACATATTGGGCTTATTAACCCTAACTCTGTGCTTTGTCCTATATGTTTCTGGTCATTTGTTTCAGAAGCAAACTGTGCCCAATAGACATTTACAAATCTTGACATTATTTTATTTTTGTTGTTATTAGTTTTGATTGACTAAAATCAAACAACTGGATATGGGGTCTGGCTTTAAACATCTAGGAGCAGTGAAAAAAAAAAGAATTTTATTTTATTTTTTTGCTACCTCTCTCCAAAACTCTGTCCTTTTCATGTGTGCAGGTCAGAGAGGGTCGAGCGTGAAACAGAATCAGCCCCAAGCTCTGACTTCTACCAGCTGTAAAAATGTCTTCTCTTACAGTAGGCTTTCTGTGAGTGCTAACACAGATTTGTGATTCACACTCTTGAAATGTGTGGCGCAAATGGACTATTGAAGGGTCTACGGTCATGGAACAGTGAGGTATTGAGGTCCGAGTTAATGTTTTTTTTTCATATCTGGAATCTAAGCATCACTATAAAGGCAGAAGATATGGATTTTTTTCACAAATACTGGAGAAATAACATTGAGTTTAACAATATAAAAAAAAACAACTCCAATCAGGAATGTATGTATACACTGAGATTACAAACCAGATTAAATCAGATCTAAACCAGCGCTTAGCAAGGTCTAAATCAAGTCTAAACAACATCTTAACCACAGTAGTGCAGGCAACTAAATTACATTGAATCTAAATTTGGCATTTCACACAGAAATAAGCCATCTACAGACATTCAGTGTTGCTATCAATGGCTGCACTTTTATGCAACAGATCACAGCAGTAAACACTGAGTGGGCATGAGGGCGGTCTATCTATAGGAACAATCCAAAAAGGAGAAAAAAAACAAAACCCTTTTCACTCCAAAAGTCATGTATGCAGGTCAGAGAGGGTCGAGCCCATAGGCCTATTATATTATTATTATAGATGAACAGATTTCTTTTGCGATGCCTTTTTTTTGTTTCCGACATGTGCTGCTGCTGTAAAAGCATCATTCACTCACGGTCTCGGCAACAGAGAGAGGGAGCCACACATGTATGTGAGAGCATGGTGTATCGGGGCTGAAACAGGTGAAATGACAGTTCCCATAGATTAGCCTACATATGACGTCAGTAAAAAGCAAAAAATCTACACCAGCACTGTTTTCCTTCATTGTGTCATGATCTGTTTCCGGTTTTATTTAGTTTTATTTAGTGACTTGTGTTTTGTTTTGCTCCCTGCCCTCCTGTGATTCCCTCCTGTTTGATTACCTGCCACCCCCCAATGTGTTTCACCTGTGTTGGTGCATTATATGTCAATGTGTGTGTTCGTGGTCCTCTGTTCCCAGTTTCCCCGTTTTCAAGTAAGTTTTGTTCCCGTTTTTGGACTCCTTTTGTTACTGTTTCTTTTTATTAATAAAGTTCCTTGCAAGTCTGCATTTCGGTTATTTTTCCCCCCTGGATATCCCCAACACCATGACACACTGATCTGCGTCAGTCTGTGCCATCATTTGTGCAAAGACACAGAAACAGACCTGCTGTACGCATTCCACAGTTTTAAAACGCCAGAAGAATTCCATTCAACCAATTTTAGGTTCTATAGACATCTGCCACCTGCATAAACTCCAGCCCGACTGAACCACGCAGTTTGAGTTTCATTTTGAAGCTGCAACTTCAGAGAAAAACAGCACAGACAGGCCACAAAGGTCTGTAATCTAAAACCTTATGGATATAAATCAACCTGGAGCAGCTCATCGGACACTGGTAAAGATCACATCTGTGTCCTCCGTGAACAGGCAGTGAGGAATAATGTGTAAACAAAGCAGTGCGGTTCACGTGAAGGACAAATACCTGCATCACACCTGTCTACCCTGTGCTGCCTGTTGCACACAACCACACGACTTTATTTGTTTTACAGAAGGCTTTTTATAGGCTTAAAAAATGAATGCCATGTGATCCTCTTGAGGCTGTGTCTGTGATTGACAGCTCTCTCAGTTCACTTGGTCTCCCCCATGCCCTGCTCTCCTCCCACCCTTGTGTCCCTAAAACATACTTATTGGACATTGAGCACACTCTTGAAATGTATGGTACAAATGGACTATCTCACGTTCAACTCTTGTTATTTTAGTGTAAAGTTATTAACCCCAGAAACTCAGCCTACGGCATTTTCGATTGGTTGATTTGTTTCCACTATTGTGCAATAATGCCCCGACTGAGCCTGAGGCAGAAGCAGCACACATGTATTTTAACAATAGATACTAGTATCTGGCTTTTTGTGGTACACAATATGTGAAAGTACTGCATGAACTTTGGAGGAATGGCCCCTGTGCATGGAGGTTGAGAAAATAAAACTTTTGACTCCCATTGCCCTGTCAAAATAGGGAGCCTGACCAGTCGGGACTAACACTTTTCTTATTCTATACATAGGTGTTAGTCTGGTCTCTTGTTGACTGCATTCAATTTCCAGGGTGGGGTTTTCCGATGTATAGTAAGCCAATCAGAAACACCAGACATGACGCTAAAAAGCCACACATGACAGTCGTAAACGGCTCTTGATTGGTCTGTCCGCAAAACTGACAAGAAATGATTCACTGTGAGCAAGGGACCAGACCCTCCGCTTCAGAAAAAATTGTAGTTTGAGTTGGTATACCAGGCTACAAAATAGGCTGTGGCAACCAGTATTCAATGTTTCTCTTGGCTATATCAGAAGCCTTTGCAAATGCAGCTCTCTCCATGCATGAAGAAGTCCCACATATTTTCATTCTTAGTTGTCTCCATATGGTAGCAGAGATTTTCTATTTTTATTTATTTACTTTTCTCTTTATTTATTTTTTGTTTTTTTGTTAAGAGGCATGCTGCTGTAGGAAAACCTAAAACGTTAAAATCACAAATTTTAAATATACTGGTATACATTGTAGCTGGAGTGAAACTGAATGAATAACATACAATGTAATATAAAAAAAAATTACTAGTTTCTGCATCAATGACAAGCCACATTTTTCCCAAGCTTGTGTCATGTACATCACATCCTGAGCGACAGAGTGTGGTCTACATTTCACACTGGCTCTACCTCAGTCCAGACTTTGCTATTTCCAGCTCAGCAGCCTTCTACCTGCTCACTGGCCCGCTCCTATCCTGCTGCCAGCCTGCCACCTGTGCCACATGTGACTCAAACAGGGCGACAACACACCTCTCGCCATAACCAGGCCAGATCTCAGCAGCTCCTTGGCCCGGGACGGAGGGGACACATCCATCTTCAGCAGAATGTACTCTATGAAAGTGTCCGGTACACATGCATACACATCTGGCAGCGCTCAAGTCTAGAGTAACAAGCTCATTTAAGATAGCATATTTGAATCTATAAATAGCAGAGTGGTTAGCCCAACATTATGTCTGCAAGGAAAGTGTGGGTTCAATTCTTAGGTGGTTCAAGTTCCCCCCCACAGTCATGCATGTGAATCTACATGTCTAATTATGAACATTTGTTTGTCAGTGTGTGTCTCTGTTTCAGCCTTGCGACTAACCTCTGGATCTGGATAAAAACTACAACCGCAAGTAATTTGTTAATTTGTCGCTTTATTGACCCTAAAGCGACTGGAATTTGTATGTTTGTGGCACCTACGCTTTAATGTTACAGAATCCTCGGTGGTAAACTACCTCTATTTCCCCAGCTACACCTGGGCAGACTGACGGAGATGTGGCAGCCATACATGTCTATGGCCTCTTCAACCACCAGCCAAACTCCAGCGCTCCACAATCACACACTAACACGTATACATAAGCAAGGTGTGAGAAGTGTCTTGCCTAAGGACAGTGTTTACTATGCTTCTCATGCTACTGGGGTTCAGTGGTAGACCAGTTGTTCTATAATAGAATGTTAGTAGTGTGTATCCTGCCCCAACCTGTGCATACTGTTGTTGTGCCCTTGGGCAAAACACTTAACCTTGCCTATACCTATAGATGTAATGTGATGGTCAGGAAGGCTGCCACATCTCCGGCAGACTGCCCCAGGACAGAAGCAGTTTAACACCACCAGACTGCAGAGTGAATAAATTTGTGAAGTGTATTTGATTGTCCATAAAAGGGCAATGCACTAGACACTTTCAATGCATTTCATTTGTCACATTATAGATGACATTTACTAAGAACATTTCTGGTTGCCATCAAAAACAGTACCACACTCAGTTATGTGCAGTTTCTCCCCAAACACTCTGACTTTAAGATCTTATTTAAAACATTGAACACCCATCTGCTCTCACTCTCCCGAAATTCCTGGGAAGTGCTTTATCCAGGCTTGAGTCATGTTTGTGCCATCCAACACTTCAGACACAGGGTAATGCAGATTATTGGTGGTCTATGGCCTCTGCAACCAAAACCAAACTCAGCACAAAAGCAGCACCAAACCATTAACACGTGTACATACACATACACAAAGACACAGCAACAATGTGATCCAGGCAGAAATCAAATTGCCAGACTTTACCTGAACTGACTCTTTGCACAACATTCAAATGAACTGCAGTGATTTCTAAAAATAGGCTAACATTTTCATTTTCTAAACTGATATTATTAGGATGTCCTCTTGGTTTGTGCCCGGGTGTTGGCTCCCAGAGCACCCGCTTGTCACTCAGCCTTGCTAGCCCCCCGTACTGATGCTTGTTGGTTATGTGCTTGTTCTGGTCGATGTTCAGTACCACACGTAGGGTCCATGATTCACAGCCATACAGTACAAACTTGACAGTTGCTTGGAAGAAGCTAATTTTGATGTGTTGGGGAGACTGGATTTCCACACACTTTTCATAACATTTAGGGCCCTCCATGCCAATGCCTTCCTCACATTAAGCCAGCCTGTTATATTATATTCTTCCCTAATCTCAGAAGAAAAAGCCTTGAGAAACTAGTGTATTAGTTAGCATTGCAGTTTTATTTTGTAAACAGGAAAGTAGAATGTGTTTGGCCTTTGAAGCCTGTGCACAGTCACTTGTCAGGGCAGGATAAACCAGGAAGAGCAGGGCCCCAATTTCTCCTCAAAACACTTGAACATTCTGACTTATTTAAAACATTGATTTGAACACCCATCTGGTCTCACTCTCCCACACTGCCTGGGAAGTGCTTTATCTGCGGCCTGCGTCATGCCTGTGCCTCCCTGCACTCCGGAGACAGGATAATGCAGATGGTGTTTGTCGAGCCTGCTTGTATCTATAAGCCACAATCAACACTTTTTGTGAGTACAGATGAGAAACACAAACACCAGACAGTTGGTGTGGTAAAAATAGCCAGGGGTCCCACAAGACATCAGTTTAACTTTCACGTGTCTCTCAGTACAGGAGTAGATTTGCTGGACTTCTGTCTTTGTCATGGTTTACATGGGATAAAATCACTCAAAGTTACACTGCTGTTGTGTCCTTGGGCAAATCACTGCACCCACCATCCCTCCAGTGGCTGTATAAATGTGTTTTTCTATAATTGTGTGTTAGATGGTGGTTGAAGAGGCACTAGTTGGCTGGTAAGTCTCCATCTGTCTGCCGCAGGGCCGGTGTAGCTACTGAGACCAAATACTACGTGTGGTTTGGCTGACCCCTGGGATCAGCTGTGTGTGGCGTGAAAATATATTTAAACAAATCAAATCGGGGACTGTTGTGGAGGGTCGCTAACCTGTCGAGATCGTCAAGATCATCGAGATCATCGAGATGAGATACCATAAAAACTATCATGCACTATGTCCACTATACAATTATACAGTCAGAAAAGACTTATGTTCTTGTGGGAGAGTCCTCACTTTGAAATGGCAAACAAATGCAAATTTGAACTGTGCCTTTAAATGTCCTATGACCTACCTCTGTCTTTTGTATGTCTTGATAATGTTTTACCAAACTTTCTGTGGGCCAGACATGGACTGGTCTTTGCACAGATTTGTGTTAAGTGGTTAGTTAGACAATGACAAATAGACAAACTATTCCAGACATAGACAAGCTGAACCCAATAGAAACTAACAAACCGACACACAACAATGCTATAGTTTTTCCCTCAGTATACCTCAGCTAAAATGAACTAAAGCTGTGGCTACTTAAGTATCATACTACCCCCAGTGTGAGACAGAAAAGAATGTAACACAATCCAACTGTATTCTTGTAGCTGTTTACCCATCCATGAATGACTATATTGTGTTGTAGTCCAAAAAATGTATTCTTGCAAATCCCTGAAATTTCTATGTTCAAGACAAATACACTGCAAGCTAGCCAGGACTAACTCTTTTCCTATTTTATACAAAGATGTTAGTCTAGACCCTCAACCCCCCTTGCATTCAATTTCAAGAGCTGAATTTACCAATGTATATTGTAAACCGATCTGAAACACGGAGACATGATGCTAAAAGCCACACACAGCTTGTCAACAAGGAAGTCACGTTAGCAAGGTTTTTGTATGACACGGCCAACAAAACACACGCCGATGCAGCTCTTAAACGGCTGGTCAGTCAAAATCGCAGAGAAATGATTCGCTGTGAGCAAAGGACCAGATCCCACTGTTGGAAAAAAAAGTAAGCAGGGCTGTTATACCGGGATAACTGCAAGCCTGAGTAATACCAACATAGTATTATAGATTACAGTATCCATTTCAATCAATCCTTTCTATACTAGACCTTCAATGGAAGACTCTGTGGGTAAAGTCCACTAGGACAGTTAATCCTGTCTGTTGTCTGAACGCGCTGGCACCCTTCCACTTCCTCTGTGTTCAAGTGGAAATAAAGAGGCTCAGATTTATAGCTATTCAATCGCTCACCACAGAAACGGCCCTAACTGGTGATTGCTTTCAGGCCGAATGAGTGACTGGGCCGGCCTATGGAAGGGAGAGGAAATGAAATCACAGTAAAGCTTTTTTTTTTTTTTTTTTTTTTTACCTCGGCTTTTCATCCCCGGTAAAAAAGCGGGGAAGCTCACAGATGGTAAAAGGAATTGCCGGGGCATAATAGACCTGACGTGGCCAAGTGCTGAAAAGGTCAGTGCATTGTAAGGGAGTTAAAGCAGGAAGAGCGGAGCCGGTGACAATGGCGTAATGGTGTTTTTAGGCTTGGTCGGACATGAGACAGGCAGGGTTATTCTGTAGGAAATCTTTTTGCCTAATACATGCCATTGAAGCTCTTTTTTTTCATCTAATAATATCAAACAATGACAGAAACTAAACGGTACGGGTGGTACTTGGGCTTTTTTAAGTAGTCCTGAGACCTGTTTCAGACCTAGTTTATACCAACTATATATCATAGTTAAATTCAGGTTTAGACCTGGTTTAGTCTAGGCTGTATGAATGTGTCATCATTGTGGCAGTGTGTTAGGTGGTGGCTGAAGAGAAACTGGCTGCTACGTCTACATCTGTCTGCCTAAGGACAGTTGTGTCTCCTTCAGTCTGTCCCTGGACAACTGAGTTAACTTACCAGCGAGTGAATAAAGAATGAACCTCCCTCAATGCCACTGGGGCAACAAGTCAGCCGCAGTAGGCAGCCGCAGTGCAACATCCGGGATACAGCTCCAGATCTTGAGCTGCGATGTTTTGGTCAGGATGTACCCACTCACTACATCATACTCCTGTTCAGGGCTGCTTCACAAACGTATTCACTTTTGTTTATAGACTCGACTGTCCTTCCGTGCAACCATTCCCTCTGTATTTCACATTGGATGACTTTGTATGACTTTGTTGCTAGGGCTGAGCTATATTAAACCAACAATAGTCTTTGAGTTGGTTCAAAAATGCAGGGCTTAGCGGTGCACACAGACAACAGCTGGCACAGAGACAAGGGGCTGAAGCTTATTGTAGAAAGTTGGCGTGAACCAATCCTGTAACAAGATTAACCCTGTTTCCACATCAACACTACACCAATGTCATTCTGTACATTTAATAATCTGATCCCAGACCCGTTATCCCCCTACACGGTAAAGCCTGACTAGTAAACTTAACACAGATGAATCAGTAGGACCTGATTGTGTGCAGGTTAAAAAAAAGTCTAAGTTTGAAAGCTTCTGTGAATCCGCACATTATTCCTAAAAGATTCTATTTTTTTTATATTTATTATTTACCACATTTGTTACAATGAATTCATGTCCTACATAGTTTAAACCTATTCCTTCAAATCCCTTAATAAAAGCACCTGGCCTTGTAGAAAAATATAATACTGTATCTGTTGTATTCAATTCAGATGGGTAAATATCCATATTATAAATATAAAAAAAATCATATCAGATATACTCTATTTATGATGACATGCCATATATTTTAAAAAAACGTCTTTGACACAATACATATATTTTTTTCAATATGGTAGTAACTCACCAGTGCTGCTGTGTGGAGGGTTCTTGGTTTTTCCATAGAATCAAAATAATATTTTTTGTGCAATGTACTACAGCACTTATGCACTATGGCACCTTAATCAAATAGGTTAGTGTGCAATCATTATCAAATAATCCAGTCTAGAGCCTTCGCTTATTTGATCTGACCAGAGTCTGTGATCATGAGCTCAGTCTGATCTTCCTCTTGTGTAGGTCTGTCTGTGTTTTTGCACCAACCTGTCTATGGACAACAGATAGAAATACATTGTCTACATGTTATGTGGACATGAATACAATAAATACAAATGCAAGATGTTCTTCAGGTTGTTACAGTCCCAGGTTGTTACAGTCTTCAGGTTGTTACAGTCCCAGAACATATATTATAGATCAGCTCCATCTTCATAACAGCTCTAGCATCTAGGAGACTGGCTCTTGTTCTTGATAAATAAACAGTGTTTTGACCAATCAGAACGCTCATGTCCTGTACTAATTAGCACAATAAAATAACTAGTTATCTTGCTAGCACATGAACCCACAGCATCATGGCACGCTATACCATTTAGAACGATCACAATACTGTAAAGCCGTTTGCAGACAGTCAAAGAGCTCTAATGAGGACATATGAGTCAATATTTACCTTAGCTCAGTGCAGCGCTGATGCCAGAGGAAGACGCTCCATGTTTGTTCATGTGTGAATATGGCTGTGAATATGCAGTGCTATGATGCAATGACAGCTCCAAAAACAGAGAATAATTACAACGATCATTTTGGAATCTGTTTTCTTGCATTCCATTATTGTGCAATTAAAATGATCTGAGGAGGGAGAAAAAAAATCTGTGAAAATGTCTAAAAAAA
This sequence comes from Philypnodon macrostomus, assembly GCA_036025475.1. Classification (NCBI taxonomy): domain Eukaryota; kingdom Metazoa; phylum Chordata; class Actinopteri; order Gobiiformes; family Eleotridae; genus Philypnodon; species Philypnodon macrostomus. The sequence goes on from JAVQKC010002151.1 coordinate 15,022, forward strand.
GTCAAAACAAAAATAAACAAGGTGGCTTTTGCAATGGACAACACATCAGCTTCACACATCAGCTCCACACAGGTAACATCAGCTCCACACAGGTAATGTCAGCTCCACACAGGTAATGTCAGCTCCAAACAGGTAATGTCAGCTCCACACAGGTAATGTCAGCTCCACACAGGTAACATCAGCTCAACACAGGTAAAGTCAGCTCCACACAGGTAATGTCAGCTCCACACAGGTAGCGTCATCTCCACACAGGTAACACATACACGTGGTATTAATGTTCCTATTAAAAAATATGGAAAAGAACGTTCCTCTGAAGCTTCGTGGATGCGCCTATACACATAAAAAAGGGATGACGTTACTAATTCTTTGGTTTTTAGCTGGTTAGATTGCAATTATAATCCCCAAATCTCAAGCAGCTTCATGAACTCCTTTAGCCCACTATTTAAAGTACTTGATTTTGGCTTGATTTTGTTGCAGGGTGTGCCAATGTCCATTCTATCATTTGCAAGCTGTTTAGAATGCACAATATGCTTACCTTGATTTGCCTATAGCCCATACATTCAGAAATAGATTACTTACAGGTTACAATATTTTGGAAATTTCTGAAAATATGACTGCAATCATTTTGAATTATTTTTACTATCACTCCAGTCAGTGAGATATGTTCACTTGCATTTTAAAGGGTAGAAGATGCCAATAAGTTGGTGGTAGACTGATAATGGAGTAATATCCTGCAATTGGTAAAGCAAAAGGAACAACAGTGCTAACCATCATCCACGGCATTCGCTTTCCAAGGTGCTGAATACTTCCTTTCTCATGATACTAGTAAACATACATGATCTTAGACTACATAGGAAGCTAACCTATTGTTCCATACTTTGTTTTTGTGGTGGTGTTGTCAGTATTTCCGTGCCATCTGCCAGGTCCTGACAGAATGAGACGCCATGCTGTATTCTTCACCGATTAGGCCCGCACCAGCTGAGATGCACACTCCCCATACACCTTGCCTAATTGTGATTCTATGCATTCCTACAGTCGAACAATCTGCACAATACAGAACTATAGGCACCACGCCAACCCTATAGCACATCCAAATCATCAAGCTGCTGCTGTATTTGTAAGCATCAGTATATGGTCTGTTTACCTCCTCTCTGTTAGAATCATCTTCTGGCTCGGTACTTTTTACTCACAGAACTTCAACCAGTGTACACAATATGATTTTCAACGTCAGGGGTTTCATAGTGCCTCTGGTTTTTCATTCAAAAGTGTAGTATGGACTGTTATAAAGCTATAACTATTAGTAATATTTCTTTTTTCAGCCTGTAGGTGTACAGTGCCAATAACTTCAAGGTCAAATTGACTGTGCCACCCCTTATTTTCATAGAAGATGAAACCTGCACACCAGAAGGAAACCCACACAGACACAGGAAGAACATGTAAAATCCATATAGAAAGGCTATGGGAAGTCCAGAAATTGAAGCCAGGACCTTTTTGCTGTGAGGTAACAGTACTAACCACAGCACCACCCTACTGTCTGCTTTGGTTCTCTCCCTTTGGCTGAACTCTTGACTGCTGTGAGAGTGAAAGGTTGTCAGTATATGTCTCTTTGCCATTGTTTTGGTGTCCTCGAGACTCGAGATAGTTGCTGGCATATGCTCCAGTCACCCTGACAAGGTGAATGGCAGTTTTATTGTCTGTACAACAAACATTGAATCACTATGTTAATTTTTAAGTGCACAGTTAGGGGTGGCAGCAGTGCATTGGGTAAGAGTTTGCCCAAGAAACCAGAGGGTCACCGGTTCGAATCCCAGACCGGGCATTTGGGGCTTTTCTGTGTGGATTTTGCTTCTTCTTCCCGTGTCTGCGTAGGTAATTCTTAACAAATATATCAACAACAACCATTTATGTTGGCTGTCGTTGTGTCCCTTGGCAAGACTCTTAACCCACAATGGTTGGTGTTTGATGGTGTAGCTTACCACCACTGTGACAGTGACTGTGGAGTGAATGAATGAGGAATTCTTATTAAATACATTACACCCTTTGACAATCTTGCACTAAACACCCACTTAAGTGTTCAATTATCATTGCTAATATCAAAATAGCTGTGTGAGTTTTATTTGCAAAACCCCCTGAAAAGACCTGATTTAGACCTAATTTAGACTTTACTCCTAGTTCAGGATTTATCCCTGGTTTAGACCTGAAAGATATACAGCCCCTTGTGTAGACTCAATTTATCACCAAAATTCACCAAAGTGTTAGATTACCACCGCCACTACCAAAATGGCCTGACTGTTTTTAAGTGTGTTGGCGTCATGGCGGGTGAGAGCTGATGAGCCACGAGCACAAACAGCTCCGATTTGAGTGACAGCACCGGGGCAATCAGAGCTCATTTCCTGCCAATTTCATTCTCCCGCCGCAGCATTAACACCATAGGTGGGCCGTCTGTTTTGAGCTCTCTATAAATATATTAACATGCAACTAGTCCACTTCTACATTGTGATAAAATCAAAATAAAATGCACTGTTCATTTAAGGCATTTTTGTATTGAGTGCTATAGAAAGGTGAAGTTAGTTGCATTGTGAAATTTTTAAACCCGTTTTGTCCCTAGTTTAGATATAGACCTGATTTAGATCTGGATTATACATTATTGAGATCTGGTGAAGTCCTCATTTAGACGACAGAATTTTTTTTTTTGCAATTAGACCCTATTTAATCCCTTTTTTAAAGACTTAGCCAATATTCCAATTAAGAAAATAAAAGATAGAAGAAAATAGAGGTATAATGTTGCCCAGATACATGGTGGTAGAGCAGTTGGTACTCCACTCAGCAAGAAGGTTCTGGGCTCACTTGTCTGGTTGGCTTACTAGATGCCATTTTCCTCATGAACTTAATTGCTACATCCAAAGACATGCATGTGTACATACTGGACATTGTCAATGAGCCACCATTTCTAAGGTGCCTTATTTACTGATATATTGTATAAACCAGCGGTTCCCAAAGTGGGGGTCTGGTGATTTTCAGATATTGAAGGGGGAATGACTTTGGGAATGGCTGGTTTAGTTTTTTTTTATGTCACAAACTCGAGCACTGACTTGACATGAGTTGTCTTAGTGTAAACTATATGCGTTTAGCATTATTCATTGGTCTACGGAGGTTCACAGGGATGCCAGTAGGCTAAACACCTTTCCAAAAAGTCGGCACTATCTCTTTGGCTGATTCCATGTAAAAGTATACAGAACAAACTTTCATGACAATCAGGAAATAAATAGCAACAATTACACCTTCTTTGAGACATAGTTAACTACAGTAGAATCAGGAGTCACCGCCAGAGGCTTCACATGTTTCTGACATGTTCGTACAAAAAGATGCAGTCATATTTAAAGCCTACAGTGCTTGCTCTGGCAATCCTGTCAAATAAAGGCACAAAATAGCCAAAAAAAGATCTTAAAAAAAGAAAAAGATGCAGTAATTTCACTAAACGGTCCAAATATAATAGTTTGTTTACACAATGTTTTATTCATGCACAACTAGAAATCATATGCTTTATCAGAACACTTTGTAACCCTCACTGCAAGTGTGCATAATACAAAGCCCATTCGTCTTTTCCATTTTTGAGTGCGCATTTCGAAATGTTTGGCTCCTTCAGATGATTAATGCTCTGAACTGGCCTCTTTGTATTCCAATGTTTTATTAAAAACGTTGATGTATGTGGCTGTTTATTATCCCTTTTTTTTGTAAGTAGTTCTGTATTTTGTGATTGAACCCAAGCCTCCAAAAGAATTGAAATGACGAACTGAGTAAAAAAAAAACACTGCACAGCAATTGTTTTTAGTAATTCTATAATACTTGCTGCCATTTTTCCACATTTCAAATGAGCTCATCCCGTTTTGGTCATCGCTCCTGAGACTAATCCGAGAATGTATACCGGAAGTGAAAACAAACATTAATAACTAACTATTATTAACTATTGTTAACTAATCAAATCACTAATCGCTGAGTGTAACATGTATGATTATATGCGATCAGAGAATAATGTGTACCTATGGGACTCAAATTGTTGACCATTCTTTTTATGTACAGAGAATTATGTTTTTGTATTTTCATTCGGCACATTCTGAAACAGACATTCCATCACCGTCTGGCACCTTGGTTCTTTAGTTCGATTTTCAATAGCAACATGAAACTTTTAAACAAACTCTATTGTAAAATGTTTGATTGCTATTTGCAATGTTAGAGCCTCCAAGGTCAGCGTTATACACATGGACCCACAGAAAAGCCTCTTCTAGTCACTGTCATTTGAAGTTGGGTTTGTGTGGTGGTGTCTACAATGGTTTTCAGTACCCACTAGCATTTTTTTTATATGTACTCTGATACTAAATAAATGCATGCTCTGATTTTTATTTTATTTTGAATTTATTGCTGCAAACAACTGGTCCAAAAATGCTGTTCCCATCAAACAAAATTTGCCTTTTGTGCATTGGGTGTCTAAGTTAAACACATATAAAGCAGTTAGGAGACAGTAAGCACAAATGTAAAACTAGAACACAAAGCATCTTTAAAGGTTACCACATACACACACAGAGGTTTTATAACTGTCTCTGCTGTCCCCTTGTTTTCGACATGATGTGGACAGGCAGACAGTGACGTGTGACGACTCTCCGCTCCTCATGCTCACTTTTGGGCAAATGTAGTGACACCCAGGGCCAGAGAGGAGTCTTTAATCACATATGACGGACGTACACACTGTCACTGACATTCAGGCTAGTAACAACTCACCTGCTAAACAGTGTGAAAGGTAGTGGGCCGTAAACATTGGGCTGACAACAAGAGATTTTCAGGGTGACTGGGAATGTGACGAAGACATTCTATCTCATCATCAGAGGGAGGCAGAACTGATTTAGACCTGCTTCAGTCCTGCTTTAGGCCTGGTTCAGTTCTGCTTTAGACCTGGTTCAGTTCTGCTTTAGTCATGCTTTAGTCCTGGTTCAGTTCTGCTTTAGACCTGGTTCAGTTCTGCTTTAGTCCTGCTTTAGACCTGGTTCAGTTCTGCTTTAGTCCTGCTTTAGTCCTGGTTCAGTTCTGTTTTAGACCTGGTTCAGTTCTGCTTTAGTCCTACTTTAGACCTGGTTCAGTTCTGCTTTAGTCATGGTTCAGTTCTGCATTAGTCCTGGTTCAGTTCTGCTTTAGTCCTGCTTTAGTCCTGGTTCAGTCCTGGTTCAGTCCTGGTTCAGTCCTGGTTCAGTCCTGGTTCAGTCTTGGTTCACAGCTGGTTCAGTCCTGGTTCAGTCCTGGTTCAGTCCTGGTTCAGTCCTGGTTCACAGCTGGTTCAGTCCTGGTTCACAGCTGGTTCTGTTCTGGTTCAGTCCTGGTTCAGTCCTGGTTCAGTCCTGGTTCAGTTCTGCTTTAGTTCTGGTTCACGGCTGATTCCATAACATTGTTGTTTCACTGATATTATGAACTGGTTTAGATCTTAGTCTAGACTTCAGTTATGGTGTTTTATATTCATTTTTAGTCCTTGTTCAGCCTTGATGTTTTGTGAGTTTTTATGACTTTCTGTACACGTTCATATTTCTAAGATTTTTCTATAATATAGTCCCTTGTGTCTGGACCGTGGTCCTATTGATATTAACCACATATTAGAAGCTTACTTACTTCATGCATCTGAATCTTTTAGTCTTGGCCGATTTCATGAACATTCTTCCAAACAAACACGTTCTGCAGTGAGCTCAACACTTCACAGTCTCAGAAGATTTTGCCTCACATGCTAATCCACTAATACTTCCTTTATGCTTTAGTAAGAAAAGCTAATCTGCATAGAAGTATTCATGAGGTTATAACCTGCACAGATTTACGGCGTGAGGGATTAGGCTAAGTCGGTCATCTGAGGCCGTGGATAGTTTTCAACTTCATTTGGGCTGAAAATGAGATGGGCTCATTATGAAATAAAAACCACACATTTAAACATAGCTGGATACTAGGGAAAATAAAAATAAAAAAACTAATTGCGATTACAAATATACTGATTCAGTTCACAGCCCATTTTTAACCTGTTTGGAAGCATTAACACTAAAACACAAGAATCCCATGCCTTTCAGGACATGTTTGCAGAGGTTAAACCCAGGTGTGTGTGTGTGTGTGCAGAGGATATTAAAATGCCTACAGAATTGCTGCCATTGCGACCTCTCAAATTTTGATTTGATTGCAATTAATTGTGCAGCCCTACTGGACATGCAGACTGGACACAGGTCAAAGCAAGGTATATCCAAGACAGACATGGTTTAGAAATGAGTTGATTATAATTTAGATCTGGGGTCGGATTTAGTATCTGTTAGGTTGTTATATTTTTAGACCTGGTTTAGTTTAGGCTTTGGTCTGGTAAAGCTGTACTTAAAAATAGAGCAAAATCTATTAATCTGACAATTTTTTTATTAATCAATTAATCAGCAGATAGGTATGTAAATATAGGTAACATATGATTTTTTTAAATGTATTTTTACTTTCAAAATATGAACCAGGTGAAGCTAAAACTATGCCACTTAAAGACTTCAGGAAAGAGCATATTTACAGACAAATGGAACTAAACACCTGGGTTAGATCCATAGTAACCCTACAGCCAAAATTTGAAAAATGCTCCACAAATGGGCAGTGCCTGGTGTAGATGAAGCGGCTGGGTAAAGGTTTATGAATCTCAAATCAAACTCCTGATTCATTACAGGTGTCTGTCTAAATGAGACAAGGGCCTATCAGAGCCTGAGAGTCTGTGACATAGACATGTACCATGACATATTTTATATAGTTTTATATAGTTACTGCTCTGTGTGGGTTGTAAAACCTTTTCTCTCTGCAAATGGCTTGTTTAACCCGTTAATGCTTATGTGATTAGTACATTATTTGACAATTAACTCAATAATCGATCAATCACGATTAACCCCGTTAGCCCTTTCAGCCCCACCTGACAGCCAAAGGTGGCAGTAAATGCTCTATATAAATAACTTTAAAATGTGCCTTCCACTTCTCTTTGTATTATATTGTGCAATGTTAATTACTCATTTACCCATTATCTGATTTAGCTTGTTTTGCCGTGACTAAACAGCATAATGAATGAAAAATCTGCTTTTAAACGTTTTGACCGCAGGCTACGATGTAACGGAGGAACTTTGAACAATAGACTGAAGTAAATTATAGCATTCTCTTGCCATCTGCTGCCTCCAGGGGGACAACACGCACAATAACGGGGTTACCGCTCCACGGATAAAAGACCAAAGAAAGAGACCCACTGTCACGGAAAGATAAGTGCGGATACCTCGGAAACATGTTTGGAACTCCTGGCGGCACAGAGCAGCGGGATGGGGCACAGCTGGTGGAAACATCGAAGCGTTTTTTCCTGGAGCATGGATGTCTTTATTAGAACTGATCAAGAAATAGAAAACAGCATTGCATCGTGGTGATAAAAAGCTCTTTTGGCAAACCACTCCTTACAATGATTGGTTACATCATTAGTTCTGGGTTATTGCGTTTAGTACAGGGTATTGGCTGAGTCTGTGGTGATCACACAGTCCTTGATGGTTATAAAGATGTTACAGTGTGCCCCAGGGCAGCTATGCTTTCGGCTTACCACCCTCTATGTGTGACTGTGAAATAGGTCACGGTACACTTTATTGATCCCTGAAGGGAAATCCGGTCTCTGCATTTGATCCATCCTTCAATTCTACTGGGGCAACCTGTTAGGAGCAGTGACCAGAAACCAATCTCCAAATCTTGAGCCAGGATCAGAATGTACCTAGTAGAAGTATTAGCCTCTTTTTTGTGTGTTTTAGGTTGATGAGAGCGTGCAAACTTCACAGAAAGGCCCTGGTGCCAGGTCAGGGACCCAAACCTAGGACCTTCTTGCAGTAAAGCAATACTTTCTCAAAGCGCTTATAGTTGGGTCAATTATTAATTTACACCACATCACACACTGATGGTGGTAAAATGCCTCTGTAGCCATAGCTGCCCTGGAGCATATTTACAGATTATGTGCCTACGGCCTCTCCAACCACCATGAAAGATTAATCACGCAACCACATCAATACATCAATACATACACAATGTGGGTTAAGTGACTTGCCCAAGGTCATAATGAGTATACAATTCTGGATGATCACCGATCCGAGAGAGATTCAAACTGTCAACCCAATATAAACCTGAGGCTTAAACATTAAACAATTGGTACATTGGTCAGTTGTTTTTCATCTTTCAAGTCAAACACCTGGGTCAGATCCATAGTAAACTCACAGCCAACATTTGAAAAATCCTCCACAAATGGGCAGTGCCTGGTAGAGACGGGGGCATTTTTGGGTGAATGTAGTGTGAGCCATGTTCTCAAAACCTCTGACTCAGGTATGCATCTAAATGAGACAAGGACCTGTCAGAGCCTGAGGGCCTGTGACATAGACATGTACCATGACATATTTTTGACAATAGGAAAACTGAACTGCAGCATCCACGTCAGGGTTTAGTTACTATTTAATGTTTGGCAGGGAGTGGTCAAAATGCATCACTTTTTGCTATAGGAACTGTGGCCATTGCGGTCTTGATTGTTGGTGCAATTATCTGTCCGACAGTCCCCTGCTGGCTCTGTATACACACCCACTGTGGAGCCTGTGGGACAATCTCCCAATTATCATGATGCATGGCTCTCCTCACAGTCCCCTACACTCTGCACTCTACACTCTGCCCTGCACTGTCACTGTCATATACTAACTCCATTCTGCCTGACTCAGCTCACTGTGGGACTATCTGTATACACGCTAAATGAAACCACCAGTGCTTTGGGGCTTAGCCATTGTGTTATTCATTAATTCAACTTCGTCCACTTATTCCTTTTAGGGGCTTGGCTGAATGGAACAAACAACTACGGGCCTTGAGGACCATGAACATTTAGAGGATGTATATTAACAACAATGCACAGACTCATTCATTCACTATAGGCAATGTTAGTGTCAACAAATCATCTAACACAGGGGTGGGCAAACTTTTTAACTCAAAGTTCACATGGGGTTTAAAAATGTGCCAAGTGGGCTGGCAGATACTGTATTCAATGACAACTGCAACCATTTCTTGACAAATAAGGCCCAATCCACACGGAGACGAGTTTAGACAAATCCGCTAAGGTTTTTTATCATTTAGAAATTACGTCCACATGAATCCAGAGTTTTGGGAGCCCTTTTTGAAACTGGGTCCCAGAGTGGGTAGATTTCAAAATGTCGGTTCCCTGTTTCCGTGTTTACGAGCAAAGAGCTTTTCTGAAACAATAATGTTGTAGCTGCTCCTCGCTCTTATAACCCACTGCACTCTGACAATAACAACAAACATGGAGCTGCCCAGTGTTTTCGCAGAAGTGTCACAGCGCCACCAACGGGCCGGGCATACACACTACAGCATTTCAATGGTGCTGCGTGAACCCGCATCTAAAACAATGTGCTTTTACAAGAGATGTTTTTGAAACTATAACGTTTTTGTCTTCCTGTAGACAGGGCCTAAGGCATATAGCCTTGATCCAGACCTCAGTGAAAAACAAATGTCAATGTCCATTCTTTATTAAAGACTTGAAACTCATTGTTATAACTTTGTAAAGACAATAAACATGTGAGGGTGAAATTGGCAATAGATTATGATGAAAAAAAAATATGAGAAAATGCTTGAAAGGCAGGATTAAAAACCCCAAAGGGCCTCATTGTGGCATGTCCGCAGCTTGCCCACCATATGACTTTGGCTGGTGGAAGTAAGATGGAGTGCCAGGAGAAAACCCACAGTAACACAGGGAAAACATGCAGAAACCACTGAAATAGAACATAAGGCAACCAAGCCTGGGGTTCAATCTCATTAACCCATCTTGATTTGCCATTGCATTGGTTCAGATTGCTTTACATTTAATCAAGACAGGAGACACAGGCCAGTGTAATCTTTGTGTTACTCCCAAGCTATGATAAATATGGAAAGAAGGCAGATTGTGTCAGGTTAGTATGTTTATTATTATGGTTAGAGTTAATAAGACAATATGTAACCAAGGTCCATGATGGTAGAGCACCCTCTGGCAATTGCATGTTTTTCCCATGTTACCGTGGATTCTCCCTGGGTACTTTGGCTTCCTCCTGCGCTGTAAATTGAATGCTCGTGAGATTTGCAAATTTACAAAAACATTAAAATCACATAACGATCCATCCATCCATTTTCTTCCGCTTGTCTGAAACAAGGTCGCGGAGGCAGCAGTCTAAGCAGGGAACTCCCGCCTTTGACCCGATCCACATTGCACCATGGTACCTTCCGCGGGTGGTGGGTCTACGGGAGGGCCTGACAGCGTCTGCACGGGCGGGGACTCGAACCACCGACCCTCCGGTTGAAGGGCGAGCATCTGCCCACTGCACCACTGCTGCTCACATAACAATAATTTATTCAATTAATTTACTAATTTAGCAGGTCCTTATTTGTCTACGTCATATAATAATATTCCCACTGTTCAAATACATGCATGTGTTAGGAGCATTGATCAATCTGAATTTCCCCTAGTGAATGAATGTGAGATTTGAGGGTTGCTCGTCAGAGTGTCAGCAGTGCGACTAACTAACTGGCTGCTTTTTAGGGCAGTGGTTCTCAAACTGTGGTGAGGGTACCTGGTTTAGTCATGATTAAGACCAACTCTAGACCTGGTTTGGTCCTAGTCTAGAATTGCTTTAGTCTAAATAAGTACTTGGAAATGCAAACGCTTCCAGAAGTAGTATTTGTGCTGTGCCGTTAATAAACACTGGTATTGTCTGTGCGCCAGCTAAAAGCCCAGGCACCAATGACACATAACAATAAAAGCAATTGAATGAATGAACAAAATGAACACTGTTGATTTGAACAAAAAAATCTAGTCTCTCAACAGTTAAACTCCAAATGTCAAGTATATGCTAAGGCGATATCAGACAGCGAGAGAGTGAGCGAGTCGGCCGTATCTAAAATGCCAGGTTCAGAGGTGTGGCCGTGTTAAGAGAGTGTTGAGGCCCTTATCGTTGGTGAATTACAAGCTCCGATAAACCCAGATCGCCCCGGACTGTCGGGAAGAGAAAAACATGCAGACCTGATCACCATTTAAACCCTCTCCTCCGGACAGAAAAGCTCCAGCCAGCTCTGTCTCACCCCATCTGTCTGCAGACTAGCCCTCGGGCACTGCTTCTCAAACTGCAGTGCATGCTAGTGTTGAGCAGTTTTTTTGTTCTGGTTTAGTCCACGTTGAGTCTGGTTTTATAACTGACCTTTTTTGTTCTGGTATCCTTTAAAGCTTATATAGTCCTGGTTTAGACCTTCTTTAGACCATATTTAGAGATAAATCAACATTCATTTACACCTGGATTTGTCCTAGTTTAGAGATTTAGCCATACATTTTTATTATTAATCATGTAGAGCTGATTAGTAATGATTTAGACCTGCTTTAGTGCTGATTAGTAATGATTTAGACCTGCTTTAGTCCTGATTTAACCATGTTTATGGTATCTTGGTTTCGACCTGGCTGAGGCCTGGTTTGATGCTGATTTAGACATAAATTAACCTCAGTTATAGCTCTAGTGTTGGTTCAGAGGTGATTTGTATATAATTTGACATGTGTTAGACCAACATTTGTCCTGATTAGACAGGAATTATTTCTGGCTTAGTCCTGATATTCTGTTTAGACCCAATTTAGTCATTAATTACTAGACCAACTCTAGAACTGGTTTAAATATTGACATAATTGACATAATGTATACCTAGATTAGTCCTGGTTTATACCTGCCTAAGTCTTACTATTACCTCTGCCAAGGAGGTAATGTGGGAGTGATCACTGTCTAGATCCAGGGTATTTTTAAAAGAATACCATCTGTTAGCCCAGAGGTGTTCCCTCCTCATCATTCACAGAAAGTGCTCTTATGTTAAACATAACAGTGCTTGTGTAAAGCATGTTAGTGCTGAGCCAGATGACATTGTTTTATTAGGTCACAGCATTAATAGGTCACAGCATTAATAGGTCAATAATAGTTTTTTTTTTTTCTGGAGGGGTGTCCAGTCCCACAGAAGGTTCTATTTAGAACCATTTGTTTTAAGAGTGTATAGGGGAAATGAGCTGCCTTGGCGGAGGTCTGCTTTCTAGTTTTTACCTGGTTTTGTTGTAGTGCTGTTTTAATCCTGCTTTAGACCTGATTTAGCCCTGTTTACAACTTGATTTAGACCTAATTTAGTCTGGAATTATGTAAAATCAATTGGGCCTCACTTACGCCTGGTTAAGCCATTGTAGCCACATTAGTCCTATAGGGATTATTTTAATCCAAGAACATGGTAGTTGAAACTTCTTTACGTCAGTGCTTTCTATATTTTGACGAGTCTGACATACTAAGTCCAGACTGCTACTCCTGTGGGATGAGCGTTTGAATCAGAGACCCTGATGTAAGGTGATGATGAAGGCGATTGCAGTTGCAGAGCAGTAATGGGATAAGCAGCTGGTTCTAAGGCATTCTGTATGTGCCTGTGCCAAGTGTAATAGAAATGCTTGATCAACATTTAAAAACTAATCAAGTGTTTGTGCTTGGGCCAAACAGCCACACTTCATGGAGAGGAATATGGGCAGCATTCATACACAGAATTCAATGCGTTGATTGAGATGGTTACTACTTTTATATTTGACAGGACATGTTTAACAATGTGAAAACGTTTAGTGATTTCTGGAATAATATTCTTTTTTTTAAATACTACTATATACTGTCAACTTACTCACAAATGGAAAGATGCAAGCACTGGTTAATGCCAAAAGCAATATTTTATTTTTGAAGCTGATGGCCGAACTAAATCTTACCAAGAGTCATTACCGGCTACACTCTAGGCATGTCTGGCCTATGCCAATAAATACAGCTTCTGTGACATGGCCAATGGAGGAAAACATTGCCAATGTCAGATTAGATGAAAGACTAAGATGAAGTCTAAAATCCAATATATTACTCACCTTAGAAAACAAAGTAGTGTAGGATTGTTTTCAAGGAAGTGCACTTGCTTTATTCTACTTATAAACACAACTATTGATCCACTGAATTCTACCTGAGCTGTTGTGAATGTGTTGGATAAGTTCAGATCACAGGCCTTTATACAGTCTGTGGAGGCTGGAGACACTGAGAGCAGCCTATGTGTCAGACTACATTCTCTTGTGGGACGTTTACAGCTGGAGACTAACAAAGCCCTCAGCATACAGGAGCCTCTGATGATTCACAGTGGATTTAAAGAGGACTTATAAACACTTCCACACTGACTATAATGCCGTATTAAGGCCTTTTTAGTAAGATGAAAGTCTACAACATACAGTACCGCAGCTAACAATTATGTCATGTGATGACGTAGAATACACTAACGCCTAATTCACACTCACTGCGGCACGGAAGGGACGCCGCAGGTATCTCCAGAAACCACGGGAATCTGCGCTCATTCACAACAGATCAGGTGCTGTACGTGTCTGGATCCGAAGCTCCAGGCGAAATAGGGAAGGATTCATGCAGTGTGCAGCTCCATGCTCCACGTGCACCAGCGAGAGGGGATATGTGTGAATGACAGTCCGGAGGAAGACCGTATGGAAACCGTTCAATACACGTACTGCATTTAGTGTGAATGATGCATAATACTATCTCCTCCATCACCTCCTTGGCAGCAGAACTGTCTCACTCTCCTTCTCCTTCACCACCTCAGTAGTAGAACCATCTCACCAACTTTAGCATCTGAACCTTCTCACTCTCCTCCATCACAACCTCAGCAGTAGAACCATCTCACCCTCTTTCATCACCACCTCAGCAACAGAACCATCTTAATCTCCTCCATCACCACCTCAGCAGCAGAACCATATCACTCTCATTCTCCCGCATCTCCTCAACAGCTAAATCATCCCACTCTTTTCCATCGTCTAATAGGCCTGAAGAGGCTCCCAAAACATTTTTTGAACTTGTTTGTTACACAAAAATAAGCTAAATCCAGTAAATTTCATGATAAAAACATGTATACCTTTGTCTTTGTAAAAACTCAAAAACTCGAAGGCAACACAAGGATTAAAACCAATGTTACTTTCATACATCAACTCCCCAGCATCCGAACCATCTCAATCTCCTCCATCACCACCTCAGCATCAAAACCATCTTACCCTCCTCCTACAGAAATTAACCATCACCACCTTTGCAGCACAACCATCTCATTCTTCTCCTCCATCACCACCCTAACAGCTCAATGAAGTTATTCAAATGATCTTGTACTTTCTTTGAGAAGTAGCTGGCAGCAAGATTTTTACTTTTCTTCAACCTAACCCCCTCACCACCAGGCAAATTCAACTGCTGAAAAACGAGCCAATGACTTTAGACCTAAACATAGCCACCCACATGTCCAGCAACTGAAAATACAGCAATTTACATTTGACCCCATTTTTATTCTACCAAACCTGCAGTCATATTTTCACTGTCCATCCGTCCCTTCTGCCCGGATTCTCCATTTCAAAAGGAAGTGCTATTCCTGGAGTCATTGTAGAACTGCATTGGTATTCTCCTCTTATAGCCCAGAGACTGAAGCTAGTATCTCTTCTCAACAGTAATCTGACAGAGCACACACACAGAGGGCCTGGAGATGTGAGAAATTAAGCAAGAGAAAGAAAATATATTGGAGCAACAAGACCAGGAAAGGTGTATAGAGCTATTAAGAGATTAGGTTGTGTTAGTGATATGGTTGCTAACATTATTCAGATGTTCTTAGTAAAAAAAAGTATATACTGTCTGATATATATATATATATGAATATATATCTTAAAAGTCTGGTAAAACTGTTCCAGACTTACTGCAAGAAATTGAGTGTGAGTTACTTCTATAGGCCCACTGTCTTAATCGCACAACACATGTATACACTGTTGCACATAAAGTTTTTTTTATTTTTATTTTTTATTTTTTTAAAACACATTCCTCTTTTTATTCCTATTTATGTTCTTCAATTGTCAGCTCATTCCTTCCTTATTATTATTCACCTGTTCCTCAGAGTTTACAGGAAGTAGCCCGGGATCTGACTGAAGAGTGGGACCACATGAACAAGCTTGTGGACAGTATACCTCGACGTCCTGAGGCATTGAACCACGTTAGGGGTGGCCAGACATATGAAAAAGTAATATTGGACAATCTTATGCATGAACATGTGTTTTCTGTTCAACTGACCAAGGTTGAAGAATTGAAACAAAACCGTTAATATAGATTTAGTTTGGTCACATTTGACAAATATTCAGTTTGGTCTCACGTTCACTGTAATATGTTTGGAGGAGATTGATCAAGACAGTTTTGAAAATATATGCACTTTATCTATCAAGAATAAATCACATTGTCACAATATATTCATGAGAAGAGGTAAAAAATATATATTCCAACTTTATCAGCAACAGTGTAAGTGTTTTATCAGACAGTAGGGAACACTTACGCCCCCTACTGTCTGACGGCATCTATAGGACCGCATCCCATGATGCATCTGATGATGACTATAGGAAAACATGTACATGCTCCTGTCTTACTAAAAAAATCTGAAAAAAAACTGCCGCCAGGAGGAGGGACTGATTTCTGCCGTTGATTTTGTGAACCAAAACCATATATATATATATATATATATATGCCATGTCTCTGTCAGCCCACCCCAGGAGGGAAGCTGCGGCTAAAAAGGTAGCTTATTACTACCGCAGTGTGACTGTACACTTTTATTTAATTGAAGACTACTGCTATCTAGCCTGGCCAGCTCATGAGTAACTCTTTTTCTTTTCTATACAAAGATGTCAGTCTGGTCTCTCGTTGATTGCATTCAATTTCAAGGACAGAGTTTATGGTGTATAATAAACCAATCAGAAATGCTACACATGATGCTAAAAAGCCACACATGGCCACACACAGCCTGTTGTTATAAAGGTAGTCATGATAGTTTGTATATGACACTGGCACTGCTGCTCGTAAATGGCTCCTGATTGATCCGTCTGAAAAATTGCAGCGAAATTAATCACTATGAGAAAGGGATCAGACCCTAACCTCAGGGCTGGTATACCAGCCAGTACCACTGCTATCATTGTCTTCATACAACATTTTTAACCACATATTTAATCTATATGCAATGTACATCAACATGTTTAATACTATTTGTTACATTCCTTGATACGACAGTGTAGAGAGCACATAACATAAAGGAAGGACGACGGTTAAATTGCTCGACAGAATGGTTTATTTTAACACAAAATGTGAACAGAGTGGAGCACCGGAGTGTGAGAGAAAGACCAGGTGATTAGTCTTACAGTTTACATTATTCCTGTTCTTTTAATTTGTATGGACACTGGCCTTGTTACAGTAAAAACACTGGTAATGAATGCACTGTAGCACAAGTCAATTATCTTCCAAGATTAGCAGATCATCATAACTTCATATCACAAAAGGATATTTTATCGCCATAACCCCTAATACCTGCAAGTTAGCATAATGTAAATACATTAACTACTGTACTTAGCTATGCACAAATTACCCAAATACTGTAAGTACCCCCAAATTATTATTTTTAACTACTTTTCCCTGGAGCCAGAAATAGAACCACACATCCCAGTAGCAATAATCCTAGTCTAGCAGGATTATACGACTCAGTTGGTGGGACAAAATATGGCATCCACTGGTAATGTTTGGAGATGCGGACAGAATGAAAGAAAGCTCCAGGAGATAAGTGCAGAAGCAGGTGGAGAAAAGGACTGGAGGGGAGGTGAGGTGGAAGTGCTGACAGTGGGTAAAGGTGAGAGGCAGATAAGTAGAGTGAACTCTGGAGTGATAGAGAGAGGGCGATGGGATGGAAAGATAGTTTAGGCTAGAGAAAGACAATGGGTGTAAAAACACAACTATATTTTGGATCTAAACCAGAACTAAACCAGGATGGATTCAAGTTGATTCAAGTCTACACCAGGTTTACACCCGGACAAAACCAGAGTTGATTGAATTCTCAAAAAAGAAAGGACTGAATCAAGTCAGGACTAATCAAAAACTGAAAAGGAGGCCGGGTCTAAACAAGATCTAAAATGAATCAAATCAAAATAGAACAGTTTAGCAGGACTAAACCAGGTCTAAACCAGCACTAATCTATGTTTTCTACCTCCCGAGGGTTGTCAGTTCAGTCCAACCTGTGCATAATGTAGCTGTGTCCTGGGGAGAGACACTTAACCCACATAGCCTTGAATGAATCTGTTTTGTGTGATTGGTGTCACTTGGGGTTGGCTTTGCGCTGTATGTGTGACTTTTTGTTATGTCTAATGTTTCTGATTGGTTTACTATACTATAATGCATTCAACAAGACACCAGACTAACATCTTAATATAGAATAGGAAACGAGTTAGTCAGGGCTGGCCAGGCTAGGTTTAAACCGGGCCTATACATGATACAGTTTCCAAACACCTAAAATGGTAAATCGCCCTGAACTCTATTTGGACTCCAGTATATTTCTCTGTACTTCTCTGGGTGAACAGAAAGGCAAAAATGCATGAACCTGAAGCAAAATATGGAAATGCTATGAGAAGGAGGCAGCAGACTTGAAACAGAAGAGAATTTGACATGAAGATGACAGCAGTAGAGCACATCCCAGGAGCAAATGGGTGCATGGTGTGAGCCACTGACAATGGGCTTGAAGAAACATGTATTAAAATGAACTCGAAATGTAGCAACCAGCCAAAAGACCTTTTCACGGTTCTGTATTTCAGATATATTCAGCACCTTTGAAGTTAAGTATTGTTTTCAAAAAGGTGTATTCTAAGTAGCACATGTCTGGAAGTTTCACATGACTCATAAAATCCCAATTCTTCTGCAACATTCAGCAGTTCAATAACAGAAACACAGCAGCCATTCTCCGAGATTAACTCATTTGCATGACAAGGCATGGTAATAATATGATAACATAGATGTGATGCAGCAGTATAAAAGGGTAGTCTGGAGGATTCCTCAGTTGGTACGGTGTACCGGCCCATATTTATTGCCCACACCAATATATATATATAAATATATATAAAATTATAAATTATTCAATTTTTAGTTCACAAACTTTAGCTTTCACACCACCATTTTAAAGTTCGAACTACCAAACAGTGCAGGTGTGAATGTGCGCTGCGTCCACAATTTTAATACCCCATATACTTACTTTAGACCAGCCAATATTCCACCAACATCATACACCAGGCATTCCCGAGAGAATTTGCGGGCCCCCTTGCAGGACCTTCACCTTTATATTTAGACTATAACAGTGGAATTCCCCACCAAAGGTATCAGCAACTGAACCTATCGTATGGGCTAATTAATCAGGTAATAAAAAATAATTACATTCACAATATACTGTATGAATATTTTAAATTAATATTGAGATAATTAAAATCAAGATAACCTGGGTACCATTATGTTTAAAAGACCCACTTTTTCACCGCTAGAAAGCTTTGTGGATCTATGTTTTTTATTATTATGTATTTTATTAGGGACAGTGCCTAGTAATGAACATCTGCAACAAGTACAGCTGTAAATATAGCACAACTGCTAATTTCCAGCTGTTGCAATCTCCTTTTTACCAGTTAGCATTGCAGCATCAATTTTCACATTTGCTTCGCCACCTCAGCTCTTTCTAACACTTCTTTTACATAGTCGTCTCAGTTGGGATGAAAATACCCTATGTTGGTGTTAGACATGAATTATTACATTCCTGAAGCTTTCCGCTTTTCAGTCACACAACTCTACTTTCAATGTTGACACATCAGTAACGTTACTAATTCTATTTTCATATCTCTTTGCTTCGATGCACTAAGTCCCATTAAATGTATACATACATGAAACATTAATGTCCTAAACTTGCTTGATTGATATGTACTATTCTGGCATGGCATATCCTGATTAAGACGCCAATGTTATGAAGATATCACTTACCTTCCTTGCAGTACTTCCCCTTGAAGCGGGTGTGCGTGCAATCGCAGTGTACTTCGCCGTATTGAATCGAGCAAAATCCACCATTGAAACACGGGTTCTGCTTGGTGCAAAGATATTCCAGGTCGCTTTGAATGCCTTGGCTGTTGAGCAAGGTAGGCGGTATCTCCCCGACTTTTAGGTTAGATATCAATCCTTGGAAGGGCGGCTCGTACTTGACCGTGCTGGAGGTCAAGGCGGAGAGGCGGACGTCGGGCGGAATACCACCAACAAACAGGTCGCTTACCACCGCCATCTCCTTCCGCTTGGACTTGACCTCCGCCACTTTGGTCTCCCCGTCCACCATCAAGAGAGTCTCCCTGAAATTCCGGGTGAGGAGAACCATATGCCAGCGGTCGTCGTTGATCCGGGTTTCCATGTGCAAGGTGGCGGGCTCAGCGCAATGGATGGCGAATCGCAACTGGAGACGCCCATTGGCAATAAGCAACTCCATGAAATCGCAATTGCCGCCGTCGTCAAGGTAGAGCACCAGGGCTTTGCTGATGTTGGTCTTGATGCTAAAGCTCAACTCGCCGACGGATCCGGCTTCCCATCGGCCGTAGCGTGCCCACTGGCCCGGGGCGCCGCCAAATTCCAACATCTGGACCGTGGTAAGGAACAAGGCCAAAACCCAAAAAGGCTCAAATCTTAACCTCGTCATGATTCCCACTTACTATTTGTAGCTTGGTGAAAATGCTGTGGCTAGGTTTAGTAATGCAGATAACTGGAATTTAACGAATGCAAACGAATGAGCAGTTTATTTCTCTCTGACTGTTACTCGAATTCTTATCCAGACTCTTTCCTTCGCTTCTCCATCGGTTGGTGCCTCCGGGATGGAAAAAAGATTAAGCGGAAAGTACCAGAAGAGGGAACTATGAGATTTCTTCAAAAAGCCAATCCCGAAAATTTATTCCAGATTGTGTTGTAATTTCCAAGGAAAGTTATCAGGCTGTTCTCCCGATGTCAGAGTGTGCTACTGTCTGCAACTGGAGCGAACGAAGAGCACATTGTTTGTTTGTTTTTGGCTCCTTTTCCTTCAAAGACCAGGGGTCTTCATGATGGTGAGGATTCCATCATGGCGCAGGCAAGTGGTAATCTGCATGAAAGAAAAAGAGAAAATTATGATTAGATTACATTACATTACACAGTTAATCAGCTATTCCTTCATAGCCGGCCTTTATTCAATTTCTTTTATCTTTCATCTAGTTTTTGGGAGATGTGCTATATATAGAGAGAAATCTTCTTTTTTTTTTGTTTAAAGCTGACACTTCAAAACCAAGTTGGTCTCATGAGCAGTGCAATCGTTTATTTGGAGTCTGCTTGTATGCTAACATAGCCAGCCGTCATAATTTATTGTGTTTGATGCGATTTTGAATTTCTGTCATGGATGGAATAATTAACACATATATAGACTACACTCATTGAACATGCTCCAGTTAGTGGTTAGATGGTGAAGACAGGGCTCTGGACAATAGTGTTGGATAATCTGGATAACAGAGCTGACACAGAGACACAAACTAAAAGACAACCATCCTCTCTCATTCATTGTACCCACAACTATCATGCACTTGAACCAGACAAAAACTTGCTTTAGGCTAAATACAGAATTTTTTTCAAATTGATACCAAACTAACACACACCATCACAACTGAAGCCAGTCAACCAACTAAAGTTTTGCATAAAACACATTTTTACCTAAGTTAGATTTAGATTTTGGTTATTGCTTAGGTAGGAAAACTCCAAAAACACAACTCAACGTTCCATTCTTGACAGTCAGACACTGGTGATGGTAATCTAGATATTCTGCCCTGGGACAGACTGACGGAGATGGTGGCAGCCATACTGTACCCGAGGCCTCCCCGACCCCTACCATATTCACAATAACACATACATACATTAAAGCAAGCTGGGTGAAGTGATTTGCCCCGGGACACAATAGCAGTAAACCAGTGGGAATTGTCCTGCCAAACTTTTGATACTTGATTACAGGAACTTACTTTTTTTTATTTTTAACTGCTTTAACTTTAAACTGTACTTTTCGGGCTGCGGTTTAACTCAGTCGTTAGAGTGTGCCGGCCCATATTCATTGCCTACTGTGCATGCCCCAGTGTTGTGAGTTTGAATCCAGCTCTTCTCCCTGATTTCCTGTCAGTCTACTGTCCTTTGAAATAAATCAGAAAAATACTGTACATTTCTTATTAGTAATTCATTGTGGGTTTCAATTGCACTATATAAATACAATCACTTGGCTTGGCTTTACATGCATGCAACTGCCACCTCAATATAGTGCACAGCTCTGCTCGACCAAGCTAAGTGTACATAATGTCACATTTCATGAAATCTAGACTCACTCAACATAATGGTTTTTGAAGAGTCCCATCACCCATACGGATTTTTGGCAATCAGCAATAGAACACGCACACAGACGGCAGACATGTGCATGCAAACGCTCCCATCATTAAATCAACCGGGCTTCAGCGTGGAGAGCAGCAGAGGAGTCAATAGCTCCATGAATAGCTGGTCTTGACCCTGGGGTCCGGAATAATCCTTGGCCATTATTTCTGGAGTGAGAATTAATTTTCACAAAGTCTACAATTAAAGCCAGGTTTCACCCCGGCTAATGCTTTTAACAGTGGAGAGGCAGAGCAGGGATATTGAAGGGCGACCAGAGAAAAAAAAATCCATTGTCTTTTTAAATGACAAAGTAAAGCCTGAACATCAAACGGAAGTTATCTATTTCATATTCCTATTGCAAAGGGTAGAAAGAAAAATGTATACATTTCAATTGAAAAATAAAATATCCCTGACTTTTTGTGACTAGAATACTGTATATAGGGTCAAACATTTGTGGTAAGCTACCTCTGTACCACAGCTGTTCTGCGGCAGACTCATATCCATGACACATTTACCACCAAAATAACAAATACTGTATATACTCACTGGTTAAGTGTGTTGTGATAAAACATATTAAGCGTCTTTTTTCATATGCATTATGGCTACACCAGGCCGAGGCATTCAATAATACAGCCTGATTATACACATGTAAGATAAAGTATTGTGAAGCTAATGCCTCTAAGAAAGAGTTTCCTTGTTCATATATAGTACTTCAATCAACAGAATGACATTTGCAGAGGTGGTGCTACCATAAGTAGGCACCTGCTTAGAGCCCCAAGCTTCCAGGGGCCCATAAATGAAGCCTAAAATAAATATGTCTTGGAAATTATTAAACGTAATTTAGTAAAATATCATTAAATAGCCAACACACCTCGCCAGTTTTCCTTTTTCTCTGTGTGGTAGCCATCTGGTTGCTGTGACCTGACATAGACTTAAGAAGCAACATATACAGATGGCCCCCTGCCCATGTTCACCTTGAACAATGTACAAATAAAATTGAATTGAATTTGAGTTCCCAAACCACTTAATCCATATTGCATATTTGTCACACATCAGAAGGCTTTGTGAATATGTGTTGCTTGTATTTTGCCAAATGTGTTATAGACTACTTAACTAAGATCGAAAACAAGTAGTCATCCTTTTAAAAAATGTAAAAAAAAAGAATACAGACTAAATTGTTAGACTGTTTGGGTGAATGGTTGTTTATGCATGTTTATGTGTGAGCCCTGCTACCAACTGGCCATTACCCAGGGCGTACCCCACCTAAGGCCAAAAGTTGCTTGGAAGAAGCAGAGGAAAATGAATAAATGTACATCATTGCCGTTTCATCCAGGTTAGCTTTGTTTTTTTAACAATTAGTATGTTTTTATGGAGCAGAGAACCCCCTTGGTGATGCTCAGACCAAGATATTTCTCAAGATTACAAATATGAAGATGTCAAAACTCCATTTAGCAACTGTTCTTTTTATACAAATGTATCCTTCTGGGCTGTAATAATGAATATTTATTTGTGTTTGGAGTCCCTCGTGCTGCAGATTAGCGCTTCCTTGTCTTTCCACAGTCCTGTTTTCACACAGCGTTAGTATGTTTAGCCCTGGTCCATCCTCGCTGTATTGCGTGGCTGTTATTAGGCTGTATTGTCAGCCGTGATGGCGAGCCTCGGGCCTGATGGTACTATTAAATCCCAAGGACACAACGAAGCATAACAAGCCTCCAGAGATCTGCTGCTCGGAGGAGAGAAGAGCTGCTAAATCTGTCTGTTTCTATGTGTGAGAATGGATGCATTTAAATCTTAGGCTGGGCACTGGGTAAAAAGTATTCATCTCATTTCAGTTATTCCTGGGATCTTGGGTGACTGGAGCTGATACCACCAACTATGGGCCTTAGGCAGAAATTATCTTTGAAAGTTGACAATGTGAAGCAGGCATGTCTTTGGACGGTAAGGGCAAGCCGGAGAACTTGCAGAGAACACAACTGGTTAGATCATCTGTTCTACTGAAGACTGAAGTATAAACCTGCAATTGTATCCAATCAGAGCCAATTTTCTGTACATTAATACAGTAGTATGTAGTGGTAAAAAAAAAGATTGCTCTGTTGCCAAACCTGTCTTTGGTTAAGACACTTAAATCTCGTTTTCTATGTAAGAATGTGCTTTATTGATTGATGTTTGGTGGTGGCCAGAGAGGCCGTAGACAATGTGCTGCTGTGGCTACAAAGGCAGCATTGTGGTGTGAGTGAATAATGGACTCAAAATGGCACTTTGAGCCATTGTAAAATGCAATATAAACTGAATCTACAAATCCATTAAAACGTAAAACATGTCTAAAATTGAGAGTAGCGTCACACAATCTCAATCTGTCAATCTATAAGGGATTACCTAAGTGCTATGCTTTATTGGTATGCTATTGGAATAGGTGGAATAATTTCTTCTTACACACATGGCTGAATTATTCTTTGCATCAAAGACAGAACACAGCTTATCAAACAGCCTTAGCACTTCTTGTTAAGTCTGTGCACCCTGGGGATATCTGCCTGGTCATACTCTACAGTTGACCCATATATTTTCAACATTATCCCACTGAGAACATGGTACAATCCTGACAGAAGAACTGCATCAGCTTTTTACACATATCTCAAATGTATTCAGTGCTCACACAATCACACGTATATCTATAATTTAGGTCATACTTTGAATATGCAGATCTTTTTATACAGGCCTGTAGAGGCTTAGATAAATGTAGTACTTTTGCATAATACTGTCCTCCCATCTCCTCTGCACCGGCCATGATGAAACCCTCATCTGAATTGCAAATGTGGCATTACAACATTTTTCAAGACAAATAAAATGACCACCCATTTACTTTTTATGATTTATT
The DNA here is from genome assembly GCA_036025475.1 of Philypnodon macrostomus. Classification (NCBI taxonomy): domain Eukaryota; kingdom Metazoa; phylum Chordata; class Actinopteri; order Gobiiformes; family Eleotridae; genus Philypnodon; species Philypnodon macrostomus. The sequence continues at coordinate 39,292 of JAVQKC010002151.1, forward strand.
TTTCTTTCATTCTTTATTGATGGGTCTGGGGCAGTTTCTCTATCAGTGGCAACTTCGTCTGTATTATCTGCACTTGTTGACCAGAGCTGTAGTGCAAACTCTTGATAATGAAACCAAAATATTACATAGTTTGTTTACCACCTTTTAATTTGACAATGAATAGAATAGTTTCCTCAAATATAATGCATGGCACAGATTTACAAACAGTTTTGGTATTTACCATGTGCATTTGTACTTGATTTTAAAAAAAAGTTTTTGGCTCATGGGCCCTAGAATGAACATATTGTTCTTTGCTACGGTAAAATCTTCTTTGGAAACTTAATTTCTTCACCTTTTTGAAGAAATTTGTATAGTCTATTTAGAGCAGGACATGCATGTTAATATTAATTAATGATGTTCAAAACCCCCGTTTTGTAAAGGCTTCAATGTAACACAACTTTGCCTTAGCACCAAATAGGCAACAATAGGGAGTGGGCAAACCATAGCTGCTTACAGCCACACATGCGCTCTCTTAGACCCAGAAACAAACAGGAAGCTACCAGCCTCCCTGCCAACACACGTTACTGCACAAACTCAGAAGATAACAGGGAGAGTGAGCGGTGAGGCCGATCACAGAGGAGCTGTTTCAGACAGAGGGAGAGTGAGCGGTGAGGCCTGATCACAGAGGAGCTGTTTTAGACAGAGGGAGAGTGATCGGTGAGGCCCGATCACAGAGGAGCTGTTTCAGACAGAGGGAGAGTGAGCGGTGAGGCCCGATCACAGAGGGAGCTGTTTTAGACAGAGGGAGAGTGAGCGGTGAGGCCCGATCACAGAGGGAGCTGTTTCAGACAGAGGGAGAGTGAGCGGTGAGGCCCGATCACAGAGGAGCTGTTTCAGACAGAGGGAGAGTGAGCGGTGAGGCCCGATCACAGAGGAGCTGTTTTAGACAGAGGAGCTGTTTCAGACAGAGGAAGAGTGAGCGGTGAGGCCCAATCACAGAGGAGCTGTTTCAGACAGAGGGAGAGTGAGTGGTGAGGCCCGATCACAGAGGAGCTGTTTTAGACAGAGGGAGGGCGAGCGGTGAGGCCCGATCACAGAGGAGCTGTTTCAGAC
>JAVQKC010002153.1:0-17063 GCA_036025475.1 Philypnodon macrostomus
CCCCCCCCCCCCCCCAAAAAAAAAATCCCAAACTCAAAGCAATACCAATATCATAACACTTTTATCACCTTTTAGAGAATCCCAAGAAGCTGTCCCAATCAATGTCTCCATTCCTAAAATGATCCTGGATGCTGTCACAAGACCGACCATAACAACTGAATAGTCTGGTAGGAGTACGATAATATCTTATACTGCATTTACTTCTGGCCTCCTTCACAGTTACCTCTCTGAAAGGATATCCAACCATTTTTCATTTGTATATACAGTATATTCATGTGTCTTTAGATTTAGCGGTCATACATTTAGACTTTAGATGTGTAGACCCTGTTTTTATTCCTGAGTTTTGCTAGGCTCATTTCATCATCACTTTAAGAACAGTACTTGTAAAGCTACATATTTTGAGAGCTGATTTTTTTATGGGAAGACAATTACTGACTGTTTGGTTCAACATGTGGTTGATTTGATGGATGAATGTGTTTCGATGTTATTTCTGACTCAACACCGTATCAGAAGGGAATGTGTTGCCATGGTGCCATTATTTACACATGTAGAACCCCTAGCTCTCTTCATCCATTAAAAAAATGACATGCCCCAGATGAGTGTATGTGTGTATTACCACAATTATAATCCTGATTGTGTAGCAGGAGTAGTTGTATTGCTAAAATACACAAGACCTAAGAAATAGCAACAGTATTTGAGTATACACTTTGAATACTTCAACAGTCAATGGTCCAATTACTTTGCTCAAGTAAAATCCTGACGCTTAAAGAGAAATCGTTCAAGGAGACAACAGGCTTCTGGTTTTAATGCAAAGCACGTAACCTTTACTTGAAAGAAGGTAATATACATCCTGGAATTACAGATAATAAAGATACATTATGAGCAAAATCATTTCACAATAACCATCTTTTGTTAAATCGTGGTCGAGACACAGTGAGAGAGTATCTACAGTCTGTGAAAAGCACACCTAATTCTGTCTGTATGGTACACTGTAAAAAATGAGCTGTATGCAGTAGTCCACATTAAATTCAATAACAAAAGGAGGAAGAGAATCAAGTCATATGGTTGTCTTTCAACTAACTGCAATGCATACATTATAAATAAAATGTCAAGGGAAGAAGAAAAGTTCAAAAAAACTACAAGCAATATTCCACAATAATTCCAACATGGCTGAAACGATAGGTGGCCTTACACCCGAACTCTACATTGTTGGAGTGTGACCACGGCTTCCACAAAAGGTTTTAAGATACTGTAGATTCTTGAAGCTGGTGCGTATCGAAGCCCCACTTATACTGAACACTTCTGATAGAGATAAAATTGCCCTTAAAATATTTGTTCTGGGAAGGACAAGCAGCCTTTTTCCACTTGGGAGGTGAGGAACACTTTGAAGGTGTAACCCATAAGTTCCCTAAAAATGCTTTATCTGACCCTGTTCTGTGATGTAAAGTTGGCAATCCGTCATTATTTAACTTTAGTCTCTCCCCAAGCTTCTACACATCATCAGATTGGAGTTTGTGGGTTATCACGTTGGCCTATAGTAGTCGTTTTATACTTTAGTCCCTCCCCAGGCCTCTACAGACACCCTACATTTCATCATAGAACAGGGTCAGATAGTCAATTTTTCATTTTGAACATTTTTTTTTTATTTTTGGAAACTTACAGGCACCTTTAAAAAGGAGTGAAACACAAAATGTCCGACATTAAAAGTAAACTATTCGCATTCTCGCATCTCCCTCGTTTCTGTATTTTTCTGCTGCTTCTGAACACTCTAGATTCTCTTTAAAAAGGAAAGAACACTACAGTAGCTGACAACTGAAAAATATAGGGGTTAATGTCATGGTGTGGAGTGGAATTGTTTAGATCTACGCTGGAGTTGAAATGGTTAAACAGAGTACATGTTCTTGGTGGTGGAGCCGCTCTTGCTCGATGTGTCGTCGTGTGACTGGTATCCGATCAGAGCTTTGATGGGGATGTTCAGACGCTCTTTATAAAGTTGACTGTGGAGAAAGAAAACGATACAGTTAAGTGGTTGTGTAGTGCTATAGCTCCATCTAGTGGCTGGTTGGGTGTATCTCCAAGCTGTTCACGCGCCTCCTCTTTAATGCATACGATAACACTGAACTGTGTGTTATGTGTGAATGTGTTCTGACTGATTCATCCAAATTTCTACTGAAAATAACACTCTTAAAAAGCTTGAAGTGATCTGTCTACATATTCTTTTTTACATTTTTGAGGACTTGATGTAGAGGCTTTGGGGGGCCCCCTGCAGGACCTTCACATCATTGCTGTAGACTATAGTTAAAGTTCAGTAACGTTAGGCTTCAAACTGTGAGTAGTGTGTATTTTACAAACACACAATTGAGCAAAATTGTGTGTAATAATACATATTATGGATGAATGGAGGTTCTCCAATGCTTTCTAAAGGTCTAAGTGTCTAAGTATTATTGTCTATGCTTTCACTAGTAGAGGCTTTGAGTCGCGCCCTTGGCCGGTTGTATCTCATCAGTTTACTTACCCTATCGTCATGATGGATTCCCTGTTTTGGCAGTTGCTCGTCCAGATGGCGATCTTGTCTCCTTTAGGTCTGACATTGACCACGGCTCCACAGACGTCTTCACTCGCCTCGTCAAAAGACTCGCCCACTAAACACAAGAGCTGGACACAAAAAAATGCAAACATGAGTAATAAACCACAGTCTCACGTGAGAAAAGCCAACCTGTCATCACGGCTTAACATCTGGGGAAGAGCAAACTGAACTGGCAACAGGTGATGCATATGGGAAGCAATGTTGTGGGTGGAAAAGATTTCGTCACCAAGACACTCCACCAACTTAACAAATGAAACCACAAGTGCCTTGATTGAGTCATGGTGGGTTGTGATTTCAATTAGATTCTAGCGACAGTGGAGCTACTTCTCAAACTAAGACTTAGTCCACTCGGAGAAAACATTTCTCGTAAAAGCGACATCATTTTAGAAAGTATCTGAGTCCACACGGGTTCATGCAACTCCACTTAAACACTGTAGTGTGTATGCCCGGCCCGTGGTGGCGCCGTGACACTGCCGTGGAAACACTGGGCAGCTCCATGTTTGTTGTTATTGTCGTTTGTTATAAGAGCGAGGAGGGGCCACGATGTCGTTTCAGAAAAGAACCGGCATTTTGAAATTCTTTCCATTCTGGGACTGGTTTTCGGCTGCCAAAACCCCGGCTCCGTGTGGACGTAACGCCTAAACAATAAAATACCATAGCGGATACGCTGTCCGTGTGGACAGGGCCTAAGTTACCTGCACGTCAACCACACCGTAGCTTCTCTAAAACTCTTACCGTCTCCATCCAGAAGCGGTCCAGGTCGTTATGTCTCTGTTGTTTGTTGAGTGTCATCAGCCATCGGCCACCCAGCTTATTCCTGTCGTCTTCCCACATGGGCTTGATACCATCCTGTAAGTGAAAGTCATTGTGAATAAAGAACTGCATACTGGCAAAAATAACAGTCACTACACTACAGTTCACTTGACTAATAAATATGGCAGTCACAGAAATGAAGGCCAAGATTGACGAGAAGAACATTTTGATTTCACCAATTGTACATCAAATATTCAAGCTTACCTTAAATAAGCAGTAGTCACAACCAAATCCGAGTTTGCTTGGCTGTTGTATGTGGTTGTATAACCTGTAAAAACACAAAAACATGCCATGTCAGTTCAAAAAAGAGGAGTTGAACTCATCTTTTGTCAGATGGAGTTAAAACCTACATATCTAATCTAAATGATATGATCACAACCTTGTGTATGTATTGTTACTGTCTCCATATTATGTTCATAATGATCTACTGAACGAGCAAGAAGTTGAGGTTACTCTTTATATTGTTCAGTGTCTGTTGGAAGCTCAGATGGGGCTTAACTTACGCCCAAAAGTCCTCCACTGTGTCAAACTTTGAAATCAGACGAAGGTTTTCTGTCCAGCTTTTGCTCTTGTCGTTTTTGAAATACCACAAGGCCCATCTGTAGGAGGACAAGACAATAATTACTCAAAAAACATTTGAAATTCAATTTTTTACAATAGCTTGATGCAAGTTCAATTGTGCAGAAACAGTCCCTTTATTTACTAGTAAAAATGCCTTAAGGACTAAAACAAGGCCACAGAATTTTATGTATGCTCCAACAAAAACGAAAAACATTACATCAACACATTAAAGAACATGGCATTGAAATAGAGTTAGATTTTTGCATTTGCAGATATTGATAAATTTTGCAATGTATCCTGCAGCCCTAGTTACAAGGGGCCAATTAAGTGTCATATTGATGTGTAAACCTCCATTAGTATATAAGCACCGGCTAAAGGGCACACTCCGGCTGCATATGAATGAAGACAAACCACAGAAAGGCGGCCACAACAGCAGCCACATACACGGCCTTTGTTTACGATGCTGCTGTTATGCTTTTATCTGAGGAAGAGTGAGGAAGGGCGAGGAAGGGTGGGGCGTTCCGGGGCAAACGCAGGACACCGGCTGAACCCTGTGCACCGGCCGCCACTGCCTCTAATATGGGACAACAGACAAGGGTTACGTAAGCGCACACTGCACCAGACAGTGTAGTACTAGAGCTGTAAACAGAAAGGGCACTAGGTCAAATCAACTGCATCGAGTGAAACACTACTCCAGACAGCTGTATTATTTGACTTTTCACACATAGCTACAGTCAAGGGAAGCATATTGTTTACGTAGGCATGTACTAAAGGATCTGTAACTACTGTCAGTGTATATGAAATAGGGGTGGCGATATGGTAAACATATATATCACAATATTATATCATGATTTCAGCTGACCTTTTTAACGGGCAGCGGTTTAGCTCAGTCGGTAGAGCGTGCGGCCCATATTCAAAGCCTACAGGTCTCATGAAGCAGATTCAACGATCTTCCCAGGTTACGCCGATTCTCATAAGGTTGACGTATTTATTTTGAGGATAAGCCCGTATTGTTTTCGAGGCGGTCCTCAGACTTCCACAAATACACAGTACAACAATACACACAAGAGAAATATATAATACATTCACCCCCACACACACAGCCCTCAACAATCTGCCCAGGCCCTTGTTCACTTACATCAGAGGCAATATTAACTTCATATAACAATTACATTTTAATCACCATATCGCCCACCCTTAATATCAATAAAGAGTTTATATGTAGGTGAGAGCAAAATGAACGATGATGTATAGTAATGGACCAGATATCGAGAAAGCAGGTGGGGGCTCCTAACATAAGCAGAAACAACTGAATCTAGGACGACTCGTTTCATAAATAGTAAAAAAAAAATAAAAATAAATGTAAGATAAATGTCGGGACAGTAGAATCAACATAGCAATGAGACAGTGAATTACTGGCCTAGTGATTTTGGGTCATTGTATACCCTTCAACCCACAAAAGAAAAGTGAATGAATAAATTGCATGTGGGGAAAAAAATTTGAAATCTGAAAACTATATATAAATTCTCTCTTTCAATGTTACTCGTTCCATATAGGCCCTTTCAAAGTTTGTAAACAGAAAGTTCTAAATTCTGGGATGGAAGCAACTGGAGGAAAGACTGTAATACATTTTCAATGGAGAAATTAGCATTAGCCACAAAATATTGCAAATTAAGATGTTTTTGACAAATGACATCCACTCTCTACATGTAGGTGATGTCAGAGCCTGGGTAGGAAACATTAGTGACTGTACCTCACATTGTATGTTTATTTAATGTTCACATTAGTAACAGATAGACTTTTGACTGGAGGCTAGGTTTTAAGTCCTCACAGAAATGTTGAAGACCACAGCAGCCGTTTTCAATTGTATGTTCAGAATTATTCTATCCCTCAATGCAAATTCTACATTTGTGTAATGTGTTCCTCCAGTCGCCTCCATTCCGGGATTTTGAACATTCCATATGACACACATGTTAAAGGGTCTATAGATCTCAATACCTCACGTTTATTTCTTCACTACCGTACCTTCCCGCAGCTGCCATTTTCTTTCACACTACACCCAAACCTGAGATTTCTCACATAAAGGCTGTCAACAAATTTGACAAATTTAAACAGCTTCTGAAGCAAGAACTATTTTCCATTTCCAGTCCCCACTCAGCTCCGTCTGTCACCAAAATATTAACACCTGGTAAAGAATAAGGCTAGTTTGCGCAAGCGCCACCAGCACGAGACACTAACGTTGGTAAATAATGTTGCATAATCTCAAAGCAGCTCAGCAATTCAACCAGCTGATATATAGCCACACCAAGCGGACACAAGACATCTACACTGCCTGGTCAAAAGTCACCACCTGGATTTAGCTAAGCAAATGGGTAAAGGCCTCCTGTAGTTGATCAAGTCTAGGTTCAGCAACATTACGTGCCCAAAGAATGTGGTCAGGTGATTTTGTGAATATACTGAATGACCAGGTTATTGCATCAATGGATTTCATCAGGCTCAAAAATGTCAAAGAGTGGTTCAAGACATGGATTGGTCACCACAGAGTCCAGACCTTAAAGCTGCACGACCTGATTTTGTGACTGTAAAAGTGCTGCGTCTAAAAAAAATAAAAAAAATCTAAGTTTGAATGATACACTCCCCTTTCGTAATTCCTCTCCTTTGTTGCCCTCTATCATGGTCTCACACAAACCAGAAAGTACGTCCACAAGCAAGGAAGTATGAGAAGAGACTAATTCTTTAAAATAAATATAGTTGATAAAGCTGTGAATTTTTAAATGAAACATCAGCGCCCTCAAGATTCTAGTTCCTGAAAAATAAACAATGTTTCAACCAATCAGAGCGCTCCTGTCCAGTGGAAGCATGCGATTGGTTAAACAGTTATAACCCAGCCCACAGATGACGTCAGAGTCTCATTTTTTCTCTGATATGCTGTACTAATAACTAAATCATTATCTTTGCTAAAATACAAGGAGAAATAAAGCAGGTAGTGCAGCTTTAACCCCACTGAGAAACTTTGGGATGTGCTGGAGAAGGCTTTGCTCAGTGGTCAGACTCTCCATCATCAAAATCTTGGTAAAGAATTGTACGGAAATAAATGTTAGGATGTCTGACCTTTTGTAGTATATATAGTAGTGTATATAATAACGGATCAAGAAGTGTTTAGGCTCTAGGATTCGACAGGGCAGTTTGGAGCATCTATGTGTTAAGCTCAGCTGAACAATGAGAAAGGTCTGGAAGTGAAATCAACAATGAAACATGTCATTGTCCCCAACAGATGTAGAAACAACAGCTAACAGCAAACACTTCAACTCCTGGGTGAAACTGAGAACACAAAATGATAATTACTGAACCATACTATGCTAATTACCTTACTAAACCATATACATTTAATATAACAAGAAATGTTTTTTTGAGTATTTTTTAAAGCAAAAACCTCTCTCTCGATACCTACAAACAACTGTAATATCCTGAACATTCTCACCAACACAGAAAACAGGGTTAGCCATATTTCCAGAGGTACCACCTTTGTGTGAACAGGGCCTAGGCGTCAGACTTTATCTTATAGGCAACACAAATACACTTTTTCACCCTTCGCATAGGATTTCTAATCCTAATTCAACATTGGTCAGAAGATGATCACGAGGCAGTGTGTAAAGGACGATGGAGAAAAATACTAAATAATAATAAATAAGACAAAATATTACTATGACCTCATGGGTTTAAAGCAGACACCAAACCCACCTTCCCCAAAACCCACAGCACAATGAGTCTGAAATGTGACTGTCTCAAGACAACATTTGACCAAAACCTCTTCCTCATTGGTCAGATTATATGCAGTACAAAATTATCATAATATCTGTATCACAAGCATCTTTGCCATAGACAAGTACACTGTTCTCCTGTTGGAGCCTTGAATGAAAATGTGTTGTGACCAACTAAAAATGGGGCGGCAGTGGTGCAGTGGGTAGGTGCTCGCCCTTCAACCAGAGGGTCGGTGGTTCGAGTCCCCCTCCAAGCACACGCTGTCGTTGTGTCCCTGGGCAAGACACTTAACCCAATATGAATGAATGTGGCCAGGTCGCCATTGTGAATGAGTATTGGTTCTCAATTGTTTTACCTGGTTAAATTAATATATATTGTGAAATTTTAGCCATGATTTTCTTAATTCAGTCCATCTTTGGCCTTTTTTAGTCCTTTGATTTTAAAACAGTGTTAACTCGCACATCAAGGAACCATTTCTTCTTCTTTGATCTCGCTTTGCATCATCCTCACCTGTTTTGCAAAGGGTGCTTGATATACTGCTCAGGATTTGCAACGACTGGACTCTCGGTTGGTTGCTCTTCAGTTTCAGCTGCTTTCTGTGAAGAGACACACACGAGTTTCACCATAGCCTTGCATAATTCATGTAACCTATGATGGCCACCCCATACACATCTCTTTACAAAGTACTACTAGACTGGACCAACTATTGGCAGTAGTGATATCTTGCACATATATATTGAATTGAAGAGTTCCTGCAGAGGTCCTTACAACCCGACTAGCCATACAATGATTGGGGCTTGGCCTGCATTGTAACTGGGTGCAATTTCAGCAATTTCACTGTAAATGATAATGGTCCTTACCACTCAATACTACAATGATAATGTAGGAAACTATAAATTAATGGATCATTATCTTAACCTCGTCTTTAATGTGAGATTTCTTTATTTGATGTGGGCCGTTTCAAGAATATATAAATAAGACAACTGGAGAGTTTAATAATTAACCATTTACACCATCGAATTACTAGTAACTAAAAGAATACCAGCATCAGTAAAACTGATTATTGTTACACTGAGGCACTCGGCTCATTCATTCATCTTTTGACAACACACGCTTCATGCCTCTACAATAACTACTCACGAATGATGATGGTAACAACAAACAGAGCATGTCTATAGTGAAAACACGACAATTTAGCAAGTTACCATTCATTAGCTTTAGTTTTAGCTGAGGGGCTAAGCTAGCGAGAAACACACGTGTCCAAATATTAAAATAATTAATAGCGTCCCAATATGGCGGATTGATGAAAAATTCATTAGAGTGAAAAATACAGGAGATATTGTTGGTGATGTGTAAATGAGTTCAAAGAAAACCCAGAGAACAGTTTGATTGAATGAACGCCAGTCCCTCCCTGCTTCACAAAGTCAGCCTCATCCATCACATTGCGTTTGAGCTAAGGCTAATCCACGCCAAGTGCTACAACAGCGGCCCAACACACAACCTTCATGACTGAAATCCTGCCTGTCTCCGGTGATTACAAATTAATAAACCTCATCCCAAAAGACTACTATGTGTTTAAGTCCGTGGTGCAGAATAAGTCGTAAATTACAGTCATCTCTGGTTTCTCTTACCGGCTCCGATGTCGCCATCTTGACAGTAGAAATGTTCTGCCCGTTCAGCGCCTCTGCGTCACTCTCCGCTCACTCGGCTACGGAAGCCTACGCAGGACTGTGCTTATTGCAGGGCTTCTCAAACAGTGGTGCGGGGCCCACTGGTGGTACGTGAGTGTTTTTTAGTGCGGGTATGCCTACTGTAAATAGTTTGAGAACCATTGGCTTTGTGCCAAAATGAACAGGCCTATCTACATGTATGGTGTTGGTCTGGTGCTGGACTGTACACATCAGCATCTTTATGAATGTAAACTGGATCAGCTTCCATGTCACTTTCTCAGAAAAGTGCTGGCTCTTATTATCTTCGTTCTGCCGGCCTGTTTGTACTGTTGGTTCCGAAGAAGGTCTGAGCTGAGAGAGAAGGCTTTTCAGTTTCCTGCTCCAGGTGCATGGAACCTTCTACAAAACGACCTCAAACTGAGTGAGCTGGTCTCCTTAGAATCCTTTAAAAGACCTTTAAACGAGGGAGACTGAAACATCAGTGTCTGCTTTACCAGATTATTTTAATATAATGTCAAAATGTCTGGTTCTGATTCTTGAAATAGTTTTTGGATTGTATAATTCTGTAGACTACTGTAAATGTCATGTTGTTTGCATGTTTTGGCTGAATGTTGTAAAACTTGGCCAGGACGCTCATGTAAGAGACTTTTATTCTCATTGAGATGCTGCTTAAATGGTTATATAATAAATAAATGTCAATAGAGTCTATTCATATTATGTCACATTTAAGGCCTATCCGAACACACATAAACCACCTTTTCACTGACTCTTCATGCTGCACATTTTACAGAATAAAAAGCTACACTTTTCAATAGTAGGACTCCAGCTAAATGAGTCGTTCATCTGAACAGTGCCAAGTTTGGGATATGTTCTGGTTTTTCACAAAACCTTCAGAATATTATACAAACTTGTTAACTGTTAACTCTATTAAATAATACTAGTGTTTTACTGTAGGCCTGTTTAAACACAACTTGCATTGTAATATAAACTGTGTACTATCTGTGACTCATCCGCTGTTGGCATGTTGAGAAAGGAACTGTGCCCAAGTGTGCCATGACTCATATCTAAGTATCACCAACTGACCTGTACTCGTACAACAATGTGGGAAATTAAGAAACACACTTGTATTGTGCAGAACATATTAACAAAGAGGCAAAATCAGGTCCAAAATATAAATATTACTTTATTTTACAATCCCGAAAGAGAACAGCGATCCATAAAAGGAATGCTCAAAATAATCTCTTATGTCTAACAGGACTTATGCAACATACAGTAATTCCAAATAAGCAAGATCATTCATTGTCTAAACACCAATAACAGTACAGTAAAAACAGCCTGCTCACATAATATGTACACATTTATGCCACTATTAAAATGAATGCTGGTGCTAGCAGTTACCAAAATGTGAATGTGTTATAGTGTTAAAAACAATATTGTAAAACTAAATTGAAATTGGTTGGTACATTCATTGCGTTTGTGTGATTTCATGAAAATTCTGGAAGACTTTATGAATATATCAAAATAATGCATTTTACGGCACTTGGTTGGCATCATGATTGGCCTCGTAGCTACCACAGAAATGTTAGTTTTATTTGCGGATTACATCAGGCTTGTGAACTTAAAAAGAGCACCATTCTTCGCCTTTGTTAGAGTGTTTCAGTGCATGGACATCTTTAGCACCAAATGAATGTAAATTCACCAGCATTATTGTCAACTGTGCCCAGTGTTGTGTACATTGGTGAAAATCTGTGCTGAAATCGTAAAAAAATGCTAAGATCAGAAAATGGTCATCATTTGTAAAAACAGTCCTAGTCTGGTTGATTATTAGTAAACCACCAACCAAATATAGGTTAAATTGGTCACCATTTTTGCCAAACCACAGGCAAATGTTGATAATTAACCCTTCAAAATGAAATTGGACAGCCACTGACCACTTTTCAATCTTGGCATTACTGTCATTTCTAAAGACAATTTGTGACTGTGTTGATATAAAACTTCCCAATTCACAATGTCAAGCACCTGATATTGAGTGATATAAAACTTCCCAATTCACAATGTCAAGCACCTGATATTGAGTGATTATGGGACAACTCAAAGAAATACACAAATTTGATATAAAACTTCTCTGCTGAAAAACCGCACATGATTTCTGTAAAAATAGCTTCTTTAGCACCATTTGAATACAGTAAGTGAACATAATTGGATAAATTCATGCTTGTGCCCTTAAAAAGACATTGTAATAAGCTTTGAGGATCGTTAAGTGCCATTCATCATATACACTTAGTTGTTGCAAAATTCCATAACATTAATCATGTATGCATTTGTGTTATGTCAATGAAAACGTTTAAAAACACTGTAAAAATAATTCATGCTGGAGTAGACTGCCTAATATACCTCTGTCTGTACATACATAATATAGGCCTATGGGTCGGGACCTAAAAAAGTGCTTGAAATATGCCACATAGATTTGCAGATAGAAGACAGACCAAGTAAACTAAGTACATTTCCGTAATAACTGCCCACAAAAGCAGCAGAATACAAATAATTAATGCTACATGTGACATTGTGTAGTAAATGAATGCACATTGTTAGTCTTTTTTATACAGTGAGAAATGGGACCGGTGTTTACAATAGGCTCAACTAAAGCGAGTTCAATTCAGTTAAAGGGGTTTGTCCAGTATTTTGTAAAATGCATGAGATACTATGGTCAATTTAGAAATGACTGAACTATCCCTTTGAAATAGAAAGTCTTGCAGTAAAAAAACACCAGAAATTAAATAGAAATTGATAAGAATAAATAATCACATCTTTTTTTGTTCAGATGCTTCAAAGCACCATCTCTTTACAATAAAAACCTACATCAAACTCACAGTTAAAAACTTTGGTCTTCCCCATCACTTCCAGAGCGGAGACAAAGAAGCGCAAAGTAGACAAAGAGATCAGAAAGACAAAAAAATAACTGGGCTGAGGTAAGGCAGAAGCACTTGGTGGTACGAGGCTATTATTGTAGCATTTTGTGTGCGTCAAGATTTGTGATTTCTTTATAATTTACACCTACTGCTGGTGTACAATCTACACCAGCAACTACGGGCCATAGGCAGGGTACATACTGGACACTGGCCACACTGCTGACACAGCGACACAAACCATTGAGTCACATTCATTCACCAGTGACAATTTACATCAGTACCTATTCCCAATCTAGCTACTATGGGCTTGAAGTGGGGAACACCATGACAGGTTATCCACAGGACTGAAGTGAAACGGACACTGGCAGACATTCACAATGGGCAATTATGATTTACCAATTCATCTTAAAATCATACCTAGTTTACTCTTTATATGCCTTGTTTGCAGGGAGGAGGCTAACCACTCTTCCACCATGACTCAAGTAAAAACTCAAGCAAAATGGCCTGCTGAATGAATTGTACCTTAGTTTGCCATGACTGTAGTGAACGTAGTGTTCTATTCTGAGCGTGAAAGCTAAACACAGAGCCTGATACGCACAAATAGGTATCACAAAGTTTTGCTACAATAATAACCCCATATAGCTATATCTAAGTCCATCTATTATAGGGGCCTGTGACGTGGGTGAGAGCGTATGGAGCCATGGTGATGACCCCATCTCTCGGCAGTGTCCATGCCTGTCGCGTTGGCACATTCAAAATCCTCTCCGTCTCCTCCTCTTCCTCCTTCTCGTCCGCCTTCTTCCTCTTCTTCCCGCTGACGTCTGCCGGACTCTCCCCCATCTTTAACCTCTCTGCTTCCAGCTCCCTATCCCGCTCTCGTTGGGCCATTTTTGCGTCCCACATTGCCATGCCGTGCCCTGGCTCATTTAGAGACTTGTGCTGGTAAAAGACAAGAGATATCCTGGTTGGATGCCTCCGGTTGGGTTTGAGAATTGGTGTGGTGGCGTGTAGCTCTCGTCGTGCGCATTCGATCAGTATAGAACCATGAGAGGGTGCTACTGCTACTCCACCGATCTCGTGATCCATGAAATTGTGCTCGCTGTCAGACCATACCTCTTCTTGCTTAACGTCCTGCCGTGGAGGAGTTGATAAATGTATGTGGTTGGGGACTTCACTATGGAGTCCATTGAGCCTGCTAAAAAGGCCCTCGGAGGTAGGCTGGGGGGATAGGGAGGAAGAAGAAGAAGCAGTGGCTATATCTCTAGGCATGGAGCAATGCACCTCTCTAGGCTCAGATTTGAACGTTTGAATGTAGTTATTATGAGGAGGTATTCGGTTTAAAGGAGAACTTGGAGAGTAGCCGTTCACAGCGCCGGGTGTGGTCTTATAGCCCAGAGGTGTGCCGTTTTGAGCACTATAAGAGCTAAGGGGGTCTGGGGTAAAGACCTTTCTGTGGGGGCTGCTGTGAGGGTAGCTGCTGGTGTTCTGAATGTAAGTGCTCGGTTGGGTCCTCTCTGGTGGGTATTGTCCAACGCTGGCCGGACGAGGGGGTAGTTTGTAAGAGCCGTAGTAAGCATCTGAAAAGAAAAAAATGGGGAAAAATTGTTAATGTTAAAAGACAGCATTTACATTGATTTAAAATAAGAACACACTTGAGGGTCAGGCTCAGTCTAACTTAAGAACACACTTGAGGGTCAGGCTCAGCCTAACTTAAGAACACACTTGAGGGTCAGGCTCAGTCTAACTTAAGAACACACTTGAGAGTCAGGGCAGGTACAGTTCTGGGATAGTTTTACCTTTGCTGCTGGTTTCAGTTTTCACTTTGGCCGAAGTGACAGGAGCCAGGCCCAGCTTCTTTTCCAGCTTCTCCGCCTGAGCTCTCAGACGAGCCTCCTGTCTTATCTTACGGGCCGACTTCACTGGCTCTGCCAACATACGCACCTAGTACACAAAATAACTTAGTGTGAATATGCAGTTATAGCTTAGTTAAAAAAAGATCCCAATTGGACTTTGTCAAAAAATATATGGTCCTTAGAACTTGTACTTGTGTGCATCCCCTAGTGGTGGCACTTAACTAGTGCAGTAATGAGGACCAGGGTAATCAATCCTTTCTGAACAGACATGTAAGGCCGGAGAATCATGAAAATCAATAATATAAAGTGATGGGCTTCTCTTAAAAGGTAGGGAATTGGAATAGATAAAGAACATAATCGTATGCAGACAAACATGTATATTAGTGTTATTATAAATATATAAGTATGTATTTATTCAATATTCCTGTACCTCTCTGGGGAAAGAGGACAGGACCTGCAGAGCTCCACTCCGAATCTTGGCCCACTGTCCTTCGATCTGACCGAACTCATCTCGGTCTGAGATCCTATACAGAGGTAACACGTGAAGCTGCTCATCTTCAGGGACGTTCCTCACAGCTCGGTTATCCTCTTTGGTTAAAGTGCAAACCTGCAATCAGACAATACACAACAATCTGAGCAGAGGGTATAGACAGAGGTATAGACAACACGTAATTGATTATATTACCCAGATATCGATAAATGTATAAATCAAGATCCAGGAGCTAGACTAAACCCATTGACCTCTGGACTACATATGAGCCTGTCAGGTCAGAGCTGGGTCAGAACTCACCACAGTGCTGCCGTTGTTCATGTTGTGTGTGTCTTTGTGAGCATGTGCGCAGAAGTCCACACAGGCCGTGACCCCAGAGAAAGGACGTCCCTCCCTCCAGCCCAAACGACAGTCTTTTCCGGACTCCTCATTCTCCACCTGCACAAGAATGGGACAATGGGTCATAAAACATAGACAAGGACAGAATAAAAACAAAAGAAAGAATCTTTGTAATGTGAAAGGAGCATTTGCAAAACCCATCGTTTTTGTATCAGTGACAGGATATTATTCCAACTGAGTCCAACTGTGTCTTGTTTAATGATTTAATGCATAGCTACACAATACATTTTTTTACTTTTAAGTATTTGTATTGCTGACAAATGTATGTTTTAATTATATTTTGTATTTTTGTAAAGTATTTTTTTATTATGATGGACCCCATGAAGACTAGATACCACCCTGGTTGCAACTAATGGGGATCCATATTAAACAAATAAAGCTAGACAATGGCCAGTTAGTTGCAGGGCTGACTCAGAGACATGCACTGTCAGATAAACAATTCACTGACGCATTTATACACTAAGAACACTTTAGAATCACTGTTTTCTAACACATGCATGTCAGTGCCAGTGAGAGTGAGGAGCAGCTAGTGGATCCAGAGATCTAAGGTAACACAGGGAAGACATGCAGGCTCGATTTAGAGGCTCAAACCATAATGCACTGTGCACACAATACAATACAATACCATACAATACAATACAATACGCATCCTGAAAAGTTAAATTATTATATGTGTTTACCATGTGTTTTATAAAGTTACATAGTAGTTTCCCCTACCATGAAATCTGAACTGTAGATCACACCAAATATATGTATACAATATGAACAACTGCTCATAAATTTTGTATTTAGAAGTGCATTTCTTGTTAATGAAATGACCCAATATGAATGAGTAAAACTAGAGCAGGGCAATGAAATGCATTGAAGGTCCAGCTGGACACATTTTCAAGTAGGACACACTCTGCTCTGGGCGCTTTTAACGACCGTATGTGATACAGTATGTGCCTCATATTTTGGCTGCTACAAAAATATTAGTTTATTATATTAACTAATAAAAGATGTTTGTGTAAATAAATGTAGTTACTCACCTGGTTTTGGTAAGCCTCTGGAGCCAGTTTCTTGTACAGAGGAGCCAGTTCAGTGGCCAGGCCATGCAAGTTGTTCTCTATTTTTACCTCCTTCCCACAGAATGAAAAAAATACACATTCAGTATTTCTTATTTAATCAATCCATACAATCTCATACAAAAAAACAGGAAAAGTCATTGTTATTGCGTGCTTACATGGTCAGGGTAGTCTCCCAGCAGCCTGAACTTGCGAGGGGTTTTGCTGCGGGCGAACTTGCAGCCGTTGAAGTACATACTCCAGGAGCAGCCGAAAGAGAAGGAGGCTCCACAAGTGTCCGGGTCCAACCCCTGACAGGCACAAGTCCGACTGTGAACACGCAACAGAGGCGTGAATACAATATGAGTGAGTGCTTTACTTATATGATAAGCAGCATGTAGGCCTATGCACGCATTCTCCAGAGCCAGTAGTATGGAATCACATGCAAACAAACTAAAACACTATAAAGAACAACACCAATAAGTCAGTTAGTTGTTGAATAGTTGATATAGTAGTATGTGTAATTAATAAAAAAGTAAGGTTATCACTTTGACCAATAGTAGTCTAGTTTTTGAGTGGTGTGCCAGCCACAAACTGATTCTGATTTGATGTTGCTGTAGAGGCCAGGGGAGGGACTAAAGTAAAATTATAAATGTGACGGTTACCTACTTTATGACATAGAACAGGGTCAGATAGTCCATTTTGACTATTTGTATTTGATTTTATTTTTGGAAACCCCCGACTATCGCTTTTAAGTTGGAAAATTTAAGTGTACTGTATTTAGTTCTATTTATGAACATTTTTATTATTATAATTCATCAATTTTATATAGCGCTTTTCACAACTACTCAAAGATGCTTTACATATTTGTACATTATTCATTCACTCCAGTCACACCTGGTGGTGGTAAGCTACTATGTAGCCACAGCTGCCCTGGGGCACACTGACGGAAGCGTGGCTGCCAGTTTGCGCCTAC
>JAVQKC010002175.1:0-11359 GCA_036025475.1 Philypnodon macrostomus
ATTGCGTTCACAGTTTTGGCCCGTTATTAATTAATTACTTAATTAATATTCATCGAAGAAGTACCCAAATCGATACAGTTCGGCGTCTTTATGGTATGCACCTGTGTGCAAATGTTGAACTTGATCCGGCAATTCGTTTTTGAGTTATCGCGTTCACAGCTAGGATCTGCGGACGAGCACCACACGCTGTTTTCGCCGATATAATAACAGAGGGTCAATACAATTCTAGGCGAACTTCTATGCCTAATACCAGGCTTATTAGGGGTATTTAGCTAATGTCACTTCGTGCCAATGCCTTTTTCACTTTTGTTCAAAAATATTCTTAACAGCTCCCCACAAACCTCAGACCCACAACAGGTGCAGAGTGAAACCAGAGTTGCAATTAGAACTACACTATAAAAAGCATCAAATTAAAGTATGATGTGATTTTAATTTCAGTCTATTTAAACATAACAATGTGAGTTTTTAAACCACAACACATACTTCTAAGTCATACTGACAGAATATTGTGAGTTGTAACAACGTAACACTTTAAGGCAGAGATTGTTTAAATTTACAAAATATCATGTTACTGCTAGTTTTCATGCAATAACTAAAACAATGTTTTGTCAGTATAACAAGTGTGAGTTGTAGTTTAAAAGTCATATTGTTTAGTTAGAAAGTTAGAATGACACTTTACAGTGTAGGTTGAGCTTGTTACTAAGAACTTAAACACAATGAAAGTGGAGCGATACTCAAATTCAGATGTTCTCTCAAAAATCTGAAATCTATAAAAAGGACTCAATCACAATAAGTCATTCTGAAAAAGAAAAAAAAATCAGAGACCGCTGTTCCATAAGCCTGTTTTGGTTTGCATTTGTAGCCTCTTCAGAAAGTGAAAGTGAAAGTGGAGGGACTTTTCTTTGATACTGCTGTCTAGGAGAATGATGTCACTAAGAGAATGAATGTGAATTTCATCACCTCACATATCAAACTGTTAGGGGAGAACCCTCATGTGTGTGCCAGCCTTAACCTACAACAAACTACCTGCAACAGAATATAGGATTTCTGTTCACTGCATTGTAGCTTTGTGGATTTTTTTTTTCAGTAGTTAAATCCAAAGTCGAAAAATATGATTTACTTATTTGACTTACAGTTAATATAATTGCAGTTGGTCAATCCCTAATAAATTATGATGATACATAATGATTGTCTATGAATAACTATTGTCCATGATGTACCATCAGTCACCCTCAGACAACCTCTCAAAGCAGAATGAACAGAAATTAGATTGATTAAATAACCATCACTGTTAAAGTTTTTTTATTTTTATTATTATTTTTTTAAATCAATTACAACAAAAATAAACAAATAATCTGACATTACGCTAAAAAAGTTACCCAGTACTTGAGTAGATTTTCTTTACTCTTACTTGAGTAATTATGTGAATGAGTACTTTTTACTTTTACTTGGGTCATTTTACTTTGAAGTAACAGTACTCTTACTTAAAGTAGTAAAATGATTGGCTACTCTACCCACCTCTGGTCCGGGATGTATATAATGTGATCTTGACAAGGCCTGTGAAACACCTGCCTCCATCAATCTCCTCAGACCTATGGGAAGTCATATTAAACATTTACATGGTAAGATTGAATATTTTTTATAGCTCTGAATTCAGAATCATAATTGTAGTAATAATTCATCTGTGTGCACTCTTCCTTGTGTCTGAAAAGTGAAATGGGGCTTTTCCACACTCGATTGACACTTGATTTCACTTTTGTGTTTCCTTCCTGTATTTTCATAATAAATGTCTTGCAGCCACCTAAAAGTTTATTCTATCATAACTACCTTATATCATCATATCATTATGGACTCAGCACTCTGTATTTGCCATCTAAAGGCATAATACGAATTTTGATGTTGCATTGGAATTTTCTTTTTTAACTTTACAACTTTGATTTGGTCATTTTACGTGGAAAAGTGATTATTTCACCGGACTTAGTGTATATCTCAAACAGTATATTTTTGCCTGACTTGGCTTGAAAAGCTAAATTTCTTTGTTCATTGAGGAAAAACCAACTCCATCAACAATGTGGCGTTACATGGTCTTAGTGTGGCTAAGTGCCGCTTCTGCCTGCCTGAGTTGTAATTGGCTTGACCACTACAGACATCGAACACAAGCCTGCCTCACTCACTTACAACACATGGTAAGTTTGGTCTTCATATGTGAATAGAACATGCTTTTTGAGAGGTTTTAATTGGGCTTGTTCATGTTTGACTTTTATGTTTCTTTTAGGGAAGTGCTGCCGAGTATCTCCCTTTTCCAAACAAATTATACAAACGTGTCTGCAGTCAACCGGTAATTCTATCCATTTGTCACACAGTGTAATCATATTGTTATATTATAATATAGTCGACTTACTGCTGGGTCCATATTAGTGTTGTTAGTTCTTACATTTTTAGTTTTCCTAACAATTTCCAAACACAAACAAAAACATATAAGTTGCCTAACATAGCATAACGAGTCAATATATTCTTTGATTTGACATAATAATCATTGGTTGAATATGCCATCATTTTACGTTCATTAGGAAATGTTTCTAAAAAAGAAAATAGCATCTCTTTCTTTGTACATTTTCAGGAGAATTCTCAGTTGGTGTTTGTTCTGGACAGTCTAAACCTCATCTATGATCTGTATCACTTTGAAAATGTATCATCTGTTGGCTGGGATGTCACACCTTTCCTCACCACACTCCACAGCCAAATGTCCTGTCTCAGACACTGTGTAAGGACTGCACTTATTAAGATAATATTATTGTGTGTTACACTAGTCTACGGTAAATTACAACAAATGATTCATCATTATATTATATCATTATAATTTTTACCATATCCAAAAGTGTAATGGTCAGAAGTTAGTCTTAAATTACCTGGTTTAGTTTGGGTTAGCCATAGTTTAGAAACCTGTGTCTCTTGTTTATTTAAACTTTAATGTTATAATCACCATGAAAATATATTATGGTCTTGTATATTTTCAATGATGCAGTGATACATATTGGTGGCTTGTATCTGTTGGAATAATATTGTGTTTTGTGTTTTAGGTCTCTGAGAATAATCGTCAGGATGTGGGCTTGAGTAAATATTACAGACGACTTCAGAAGACCACAGTAGAGAGAACTGTAAGAGGACTAAGTTATGTCTGCACATATGTCATCTTAAATAGAGACATGGGGAACTGAAATGTGTGTAAAACAAGCTGCTAATAGTCATGATGACACTTAAACTAGGTTTTGTATTGATTCACAAATATGTCTAGACCTAGTGGTTGTTAGTGGTGGCTGTCTGTAGTGACACACACAGACCTCTGTCATATTCTTTTAATTTACTACTTTCAGCAACTGAATGACAAGTTAATTTAAACCTTTTTAATCCCTGAGGGTAAATTCAGTTGTTAGATCTCTTCAAACTAATTGAGACAATTGGTATCAATGGGAAAAAGAGTTGTGTACAACACATTTACTATCTTCCTTTGTTGTTTTCAGAATGGAAGCTTGGTGTCATGGCAACAGATTAGATATCAGACTAGATTGCATCTGTACCGCCTCGATGTACTGGTCCAGTCCATTAGGTCTCACACCATCCCTTTGTGGTGCATGGAGGCAGCTCCAGAATACACCAGAAGCAGAAAAAACATCTCCTGAACACCCTTGGAGGCGCTACAATAGTCACAATGTTCAAAATGATCTTTTAATCATAGTTCTTTCTGAAGTGATTTATATATGTATTTATTTATTTATTTATTTATTTATTTAATTATTTATTTATTATTATATAGTTTTTGTACTTAAACATTCTGGAACATGGTCACGTATTTACAATTTAATGCCCACATTGTATCATGTATCCTAATGTGAAAGCTGCTTTATGTATTGAATATTTCTGTCATAATTACACATATATATATATATATATATATATATATATACAAATGCATTTCACTGCATTCCAAAGTCACTCAATAAAATGTTTTAGTGAAGTATCACAGACATATACAACGACATGTACAAATCAGAAAGAGTGATTGCATAAATATTATATATGGCAATCCATACAAATATTACAACATGACATTCTGGTCAGGAGTTTTAATAAAGGCACCACAGAGCATCACCAAACACCTCACAGATTGACCTCAGAGACACCATCAATTACAGTTTATGGAACACTTACATTTGGTCCAAATACACAAATACACATGTACAGTGTCCTGTCCACTGTGGAATAAATGACATTCAAATAAAAGTTCATAAAGATTGTTAAAAATTTAAACTTTTGATCTAATATTGATCAAAGTAGTTTGCCCACAAACTCTGATTTGATAATACTGTAGCGGCAAAGGGACAAACTGAAGTAAAACAATACTAATTTCCTATGTCATAAGAGTTAGAGACTGTCCTCTCCCACGTTATGATTCCTTACACACTGAAATACAACTCATAAGAACAAGTATGTAAGTATGCCAAAACAGCACCCACTCCCCCTTGTGGATGATGTGGAAAATACAGAGTAGAGTGGGGTATTGTCATCAGAAAGAGAAGTTTACTCTGAATTTAAGCTGCAAATGGGATCTTAGCAGAATCAGTAAATCATGTGTAATTTCCACATCATCCACAAAGGGGCATGGGCGCTGTTTTGGCAAATGCTCAAACGAGTCGTATTTCTGAAAAAAAAAGACCTAATGAAAGTTAGGGCCTTTTCTCACAAATGTATTTAGTCATTCCTTGTATTTAAAGCTGCACTACCTGATATTTAAAGCAAAAATAATGACTCAGTCAATAATACAGTTTAACAGAAGTTGTCTGAGAACAAATCTGAGATTTTGAGGTCCTCTGTGGGCTTATTATATCGGCAAAACGACAATATTATGGAATCACGTTGGTCCGCGTCTGCCGGATTGCCGGATCAGTTACAACTTTTGAGGTAGATACATCCATTATGTATTCAAAACTAGAATCGATCAGGGAAGAATGTGAGGGAGCTGATGTTATTTTGTTTTTATAGTTAAAAGTTTTGTGAACATGTACGAGGCAATGTGTGCGCGCACACACACGCATGCACACACACACACACACACACACAGGTAGTGCAGATTTAAAAGGATATGACAGGGAAAAAGAAAATGTATTAAGGGGATTAAAGGGATTTAAATAAATTTGATTAACAAGGTTTTTAAACACATACTATAAATCAAACCACCTGGCAGTGTTTGTTTTAGTTCACAGAGAATTATCTATAAAACATTGAAACGTATGGAGCACTACACAGGGAATACAACCATTATCTTCACACTGACATAAGCCTCTGTTCTGATACACAACAGGGACATTATTTAGTGAAAATGCTTTTGACAGGAACAAACTTTGGCAAAACTTAGGTCTGTGTGCTAAATGAGTAGGACCTGTCACACACTAGGCTAGAGTGTGCTTTGAGTCTCTTTGTGTGGGCAGACTGAATGAGCAGAAATTTTACTCCTGATACACTTTAGTCTAAAAATAGTAGTAGGTTCAGATTTCTACAGAGGAAAAAGACTGTGTACAAAGACGGTACAAAGATAATATTAGAAAATACTTATATATGCTCTTATATGCATACAATAGACCAGTAACAACAAAGCCGCGCTCATATTCTTTTGAACTACCGGCTTTTCTAGTGGCTTTCCCTTTACAATGGGTTTTTCTAAGTCTCTCCCTTGTTCTAATATCCTCATGTAAAGAAGTCTTTACATGCATCATCACGGTGTCAGGGGCCTCATCACAAAATGTTGTCCATTTCCTAGGGTCATCTCAGCGTGGGTTTTGATGATGGCACATAACACACACAACATTGCTTCTATAGAAAACAGATGTTCCATATGTTTCGTAATCCTTCTCTTGGTTGTTAGTGGTCTGAAATCAACAGATACTCGCTAAAGCATCTATGCATTGTCTCTGTTTTATTGCTCATGTTGTGCATGTGACTGCCTTCTTTTTCCATATTCTGAGATTATCTGGAGCAATTTGCCCACGCAAAGAAAAGCAAAGGACATACTAATCCTCATGTGTGTCTGGGTTCACTTCAATGTTTCAGACACCTGATTTAGACTGAACACAGTACGAGCGGGTACCATATGGTTTGTATATTTTTTTTGTATTATTACCAGAACAACTAACAACACAAAAACAAAATAAAGGACACACATTAACCACACGTTATGATCTGTTTATCACCATTTATACTAAGCCTAAGCAAAGTGATTGGTAGTTCTTATGTGTAAATATATATATGTAATATGGAAGAAATGTGGAATGGAAGAATGTAAAAACAGAGAAAAAAGGTTTTTAAAATTGAATAAAAAAGGGCTGTGAACCTAATGGACAAAAGTGAAAATTTGAGTGGAATTGTTATATACATACATGCATTTCTGCTGATTAAAAAAAAACTTCTCTTTTGAAGTCTTGTGAAATTTCACTTGTGCACCCAGGCCTTGATAAAATATGTCCCAGTCCCAGAATGTTTGAGTCTCTGAATCTTGGACCACAGTGCTCTGCTATAGATCCACTGTTTCTACTGAACCTCCAAATCCTCTGAGTCTGTGTATAAAAAAGGGTCTTGTATTTCTGATTTTATTGTGTTAAGTCTATATATTCTAACAGTGTGTTGTTTGCCAGTGTTCAGACACTAACAAAGAAAGTCTCTTGGTTCCCACACGTGTATAGGGTTAGGGTTCTAAACACTGTGTTTAAAATTTTGCAAACTGTTATTAAGAATGCATTTAGAGTTGTGCCACTATGAGATCATGTTTTGCTCCTTGGGTGACAAGTTTCAGAAATTGTGCATTTATTTTTACTTTTGACTGCAAGCAAAAAAATGTAATTAAACAAGTTTACAGCAAAATGTAAAAGTTTCACTGTTTTCCACTGAACATGTATTGATTCTGCCCTAACATTTTTTATCTTAGTCTTAAGGCAAAAAAGTTATTGGGGGCACAGCAAAGTACATTGTCTGACATATATTTCAGAAAGGTGAAGAGAAAGGCACAAAGTATACTGTCAAATCCTGCTCATCCTCTTTTTGATGATTTTCGGTATCTTCTGGTTCCCGGCTCAGGTTTCCCTGTGTGAAGAGCAATAGATATAAATTCTCATTTATTTGTTTAGCCATTACCATTCTAAACTTGATGTTAACGTTTGTACTGTTTTTGACTTAACATGTCTCAGGTCTATTGACTTTGTTGAAAGTGTGTGATTTTGCGGAGCAGTGTTAAGATGCTAACAAAGAATGTGTCTTTGTTCTGAGATGTGTGTTAAGGCAGATATGTGTGTAGGGTTGTGTAAAAGGTGTAATGATGAGAATGTATGTGAGTTGTGCCACAGTGAAATGTGTTAAGTGTAATTGTGCATTTATTTTAACTTTGACTGTAAGCAATGACAAACATCACAGACTTAGATGACACATTTCCATCACACACATTGATGACAGACACTAGTTCAACCATCCAGGATGTTACATATGCCTTTTAGATTTGTACCATTTACCAAAATTTGGAGGAAGAGGAGTTTGTGGTTGTCAGTGAGCGTATGTGGTCACCCATTGTTTCTTCCTCTTGGAGTTGGTGGTGTTGTGTTCAATCAGAAAACCATCGGGATTAGTGACCCTGGCCATGTTCTTACTCACAGTACCCTGGTGAAGAGTGACAGGCCACGGCCCATGGTGTACAAAGAAACCGCACTGAGAAAACAGCAGTCCAACATGTTAAATTCAACTTGAACTTGTTCAACACACACAAAACAAGTTAATTTGAGATAAACAGGACATATGTGAAAAACACCTTTAAATGTCAATTTGGAAAGTTGGCAGTTAAAATCCTGCTCAAAACTCTGCATACTGTCAAGCCCTTGAGCACTTAACCCTCATTAACTATGAGTGAGAGAGTGTGGTTGTGTGATTGGTGTTTGGTGATGTTCGGAAAAAGGGGGCCGTAGGCACAGAATACCTGCCGTGTCATTTAGCACAATGACACTTAAACTGTGGAAACTGGGGAAAAGATGAGCCTTGTATGTATGTGCTACCTCAATTGTTTGATGAATTGGATGGTCCAAAAGCATAGCGGGACATAGTGTTGCATCCACAATCCAGCAATTTGTAGTTCTAGCACATTCCATTTACTATTTGTTGTTTTCTTTTGACCATCCCCACCTGAAGGACAGATTTGAGTGATGGTCTGACCCCAAATAGGACACTCTTGATGTGCTTTTAGTAGGAGCATCTTGCCCTGTCAAATGTAGAAGATAACCCTTTGGGCGCCGCATTTTTTCAGCCATTTAAAACATCTAAATGACACATTTTGTATATTTTTTTAGTGTGGTATAACTTATTACATGGGGCAGGACATAGATCGGTGCCACACTGACTGCATTTGTAGCATGTCTGGCGTCAGCCACTGGGACGAGAGCGGTCTGAGCAGACAACACAGTCAGGCCGGCTCTGGGTCTCACTGAGCCAGTGGCGTTCTGTGAGTCTCTCTGGAAGTTGGGCTGTTTCAGCTGAAGATCTCCCACAACTTTTTCTCTTCCCTATGTATCCCTCCAGATATCCACTGATGATGGCCTGTATGAAGGCCTTGAGTGGCTTGGGTGGTGTTTGAATGCTCTGGGTGTAGATTATGTGTGCATTAACCACACTTATGCTGAGGAGGGTATTGCTGACTGTTTTAAAACAGCTCAAGCCTGAAGGCAGCCCACACATTGCCCGGCTCAGTCGACGCCCTGCGAACATCCCCAAAAATGGCCTAATGAATGTGTATTGTAGACAAGTCAGCAGGGAGGGATCTTATGCTGTGTTGGAGCCCAACCCAGGGACACCATGGCCAAATGGAATAAAAAGTAAAAGAGCAGCTTATTTGTTTCACCCAGGACTATACCAAAGTTATGTGGCAGTGGAGGATACAACTGACAGAGACATTACACTGTGTGGCCACACCACTCGTGCTGGCTGCATAGTGTTGGCAGTGTGTGCCCATTGGAGCCCAAAAATGCAGCCACCATTACCATCAGCAGGTGGCCCCCTCTCTTTAGCCGAGTAGTTTACTCCAGTGCCACCAGGGGATCAATGGGACCCACCAGTTGACCTGAGCCACCTCTCTCCATACCAGCAGCAAAAAGTGAAGCAGATGCTGAGAGGAGAGGCAAGTTTTTGCCAAAGAGGATTGGGACACTGGCTGTATTAAAGGACTTGAAGAAGACGTTCAGCTTAAAGACAATATCCCTGTATAACAGACTTATAATGCCATTCCACGTCATCTCTATCAGTAGGTAAAATACCACATCCAGGACGTGCTGAGCAGAGGATGGGTACAGAAATCATATTCCTGTTGTCTGTGCCTGTGAGTGAGAGATGCAGATCATCTACAGCCTTTATTACACCATGAATGAATGGATCCAAATCCCCTTTGGACTTGCAAATGCCCCTGTAGCCACAGTAGCCAGATGACTTCATTCTGTTTTGGTTTCCCCTCAAGAATCCACCATGATCAGGGGAGAGAGTTTGAAAATCAGCTCTTCCACAAGCTCGAGGGTTACGCTGGAATTCAGCACTCCCGCACTTCGCCATACCACCCACAGTCCAACTTAGCGGAGCAATTCAACCAGACACTGCTTGGCATGCTGAGAACACTGGCAGAGACTCAGAAATCTGGAAAGAACATCTAAGCAAAGTTGCCCATGCCTATAACGCCACTGTCCATTAAGCCACAGGTTATTCTCCTTTCTTTCTCTTCTTTGGCAGGGAACAATACTGCCCATTGATCGGCTTATTCCTCATAAAACAAAGGGTGAAGAACACCAGTCTCCAGGGGACTGTGCAGAGAAATGGAGCAGCAGGCATATGCAATTGCCATGGAGAATATGCGGAAGTCAGCCAGAAGAGGGCAGCAGTACTATAACAATAAGTCTTATGCGGGACCATCGGCTAGATCCTGTGTTTCGACGGGGCATAGGGTGCATTTTAAGTGGTCATCTGAACATAAGAAGCATACTGTATGTGTTACAGGAATTAAACCTGGACTTCCTGTGCTTGTCTGAGACCTGGCTCTAAGCCCTAAAAATGGCAAATAAATCTAAATCAACTTATGACAGAGGACGTTTCACCATGTTGAGAAATACAGTAGTAAGGACATGAAGGGAAGCAAAGGCAGATTACTTTTTTTACTATACCAACTAAGAAAAATGACCCTAAAGAACAAAACACTCTAGAATAAAAAGCAATCAACATCTAACAAACAATATTCCAACTGTAGCAGAGGCATTGAACCACTATTTTATTGTTTCAGTAGCTTACATAGCTAGGTGTTTTACACCTGAGAACACATACACTCCTTCAATAGACATAAGTCAACCAGTTTTTAGCTTAATATACATCACAAAATCAGATGTATTACAGACCATTAACTCACTTAGACCATCCAGATGTAAAGACATTTTTGTATGGATACGGTGATGTTCAAGGAGCTCAGTACATCAGTCACACACCCCATCACAAAAAGTTATCAATCTGTCCATTTTTCAGAATATGTTCCCAAGCATGTGGAAACCAGCTGTTGTTGTTGTTGACCTTTGTTGTTCTTACTGTGGCAGTATGAGCTTGTGCGGGAGGTTAAGAGGTACCAGCTAGAGATAGTCGGGCTCACCTCTACGCATAGCTTGGGCTCTGGAACCCAGCTCCTTGAGAAGGGGCTTCTCTGGAGTTGCCCACGGTGAGAGGCGACAAGCTGGTGCCTGGAGAGGGGTGATTGGGAGGAACGGCCTCCCTTATCTGAAGCGGAGCGGTGCTTTGTTGTTGGGTTTCTGTGCTAGTCACGGTTTGTCCATAACAAACACCATGTTCGAGCATAAGGGCGTCCATCAGTGCACGTGGCACTCGGACGCCCTAGGCCGGAGATCGATGATCAACTTTGTTGTTGTATCAGCTGGTCTCCGGCCATATGTCTGTGAAAAGAGGGGCTGAGCTGTCAACTGATCACCACCTGCTGGTGAGTTGGATCCGTTGGCAGGGGAGGAAGCCATTTCTGCCCCCATCCTCCAGACACTAGAAACACAACATGACACAGTGGGCGCGATAGCACCCCCATCCTCCAGACACTAGAAACACAACTGGACACATTGGGCGCGATAGCGCCCCCATCCTCCAGACACTAGAAACACAACATTACACAATGTGCGCGATAGCGCCCCCATCCTCCAGACACTAGAAACACAACATTACACAGTGGGCGCGAAAGCACCCCCATCCTCCAGACAGTAGAAACACAACATGACACAGTGGGCACGATAGCGCCCCTATCCTC
>JAVQKC010002177.1:0-20973 GCA_036025475.1 Philypnodon macrostomus
CACATCTGACTAATATGATGGCAGTTACCTCTATAGCGCCCCCTATAGACTGAAAGAAGAATGCAGCTTTAGGGAATTTTCTACATTTGGCAAAATTCACAAACATCCAGACAAATCAATAAAGTGATTAAGGTGCCCGTTGGTAACAGTTGTAGCAGGCGTATGGGGCCGTTTTCGCCGATATACACCTTGCTGTCGGGGACGACAGCACAGGCCTAGTTTTTTATGAAATGTGTCGATCTCTCAAACCATATGACAGTTTATCGAACTTCTTTTGGTGACATTGTGATTTTCCATCCAGTTTTAAGAGAATTTGTGATAACGTATGTGGGACAAACCTGATTAGATAATATAAAAAAGTACCCCCCGAAGCTCACTCCAGCAGAGCCCCCTCCCTCAGATCTCCTCCCCTATCCTCCCTGCCCCTGTGTAACAATATATTTGACTTTACTGGACGTTCCGAGGAGGAATTCCACATGTTTGGTGAACCAGTGCGATTTCAGACTGTGGACAGCAGTCATTAATCACAGTGCCGTGACGGAGCTGGTGTGCGCTCATATGTTTGTGTGTGTTTTGGAAGTGCCTCTGTTTTTCTTTTCATGCACAGTCATCGCCAAACAAATTCTATCTCTTCAAGAGGAAGCGATATTAGGATCGCCAGCCGTGTGCAGAGATTGGCCAATATTGTGTTGTTCTTCCTCTCTGAGTTAGTTATTTCCATGTACTTAGATATGTACTCTGGCAAGCCGTTTTCTCATTGCAAGTGGACGACATTAAGCATCAACAAGAAGCTTCAGTAACGTGCTCCTTTTTGCCAAGCTCTGCAGAAAATGCTAAAGTTATGTCCATCTGTTAGTGCTTTGAATTGTTAGGGTCCCATTGTAATACTAGTAGTTTGGGGGATTTGTCCAGAAAAGGGTTTTACAAGGAGTGCTGGTTCAAAAAATCCGTCTGTCGCTCCAGACGGTGTATTAAACTTGTGTAAGATGAAACTAATATGACACATAAGATGACAGCGTGTCCAAACCCATGCCAGCATTGTTTTTAATGATCAATTTATCCAACGTTGAACCAGTTGGACAGTACTTTTGGCCAACAATGCTCCAAGACTGTGATCATGATTTCAAGTGGCAGCAGCGTCCTGTGAATTGTCGATTTTGCAGGAAGTGTGTTTCTGTGCCGCAGTCACATCGCCTCAGGCACCTATAGGTCATCGTAAGAGAGGATAAAGAGACCCATATCTACTCTCACCCAGGATTAAAGGAAGACCGTGACCTAGTCCCCGGGGGTGTACACACAGGAAGGATGTATGTCGGATGTACAGTTTCACTACTACGCACAATTTCAAAGCGTCCAACACATGTCTGTGAACTTGGCCCTAAATGCATCTGTTGCTTCTGGCAGTGCCGTCATGTTATAACAGAAGCACGCGGCTTACGGGATTGGTCATACTTTGGTCACACACCATTTAGCTTGTTCCACTTGCATTTTTAGGGATGCGTTTGTGTTTAGCAGTGCTTCTTGAAAGAAATGGAGCAAGATCATACAGTATGAAATATGTACTTGTTTCACAGATCAGCCTTCATAGACTTTAGACTTCATACCTAATGCACTTACCAGACCCATTTTGTGATACTGAACATGATACTGAACACTCAAATCTTATTACTTCCTAATTCTGATGCTCTGTTGGAACTTCATTGTGCCTAATATGGTGGCCAACATTTCCACTATAAGGCAGTCTATAGTCTGTATCTCTCAGCTGTTATCTGTTTAGTCATCAAATTCCAAATCCAGGTGATCAGCAACATCAGCATAGGATGGAAAATGTGTGTTGCTTTTTTTTATCTGTGTTTTAGTATAATGTTTTCCCAGTGTAAGCTAACTCAACACCCAGGGTTATCCTTTTCTAAGCTCTCCTCTCCTGCAGTTCTCTGTAGTTCTAACCAATACATCTGACTGGCACTGCTGGGATTATTCCTTCATGCCAATGGGACAGGATCTCTTTGTTCCTACTCTGAGGTTAATGGACACTCTGTTTCACATCTTTGGTTCTTGTTTGATATTGTAGTTTAACAGGATATGGAGGCTGCATCTGGGTGGGATCATAAAGCTTTCTATAGGTTTCTGTAGTGTTACTGACTGTAAACGCCGCTGGCTGCAAGTGGTCAAACACAACAATATAATGTATGTATTAACTACTACTCAGCTTTAGAGCAACAGCTGCCAAAACCTGTTAAAGTAAACTAGCCAGATACACCTCTTAATATAATATAAATTTCACATGAAGAGATTTTACATGTTTTCATATATGACTGTAACATTCTTACAGACTAGAGCTGTTCTGTTGGCCTGTGTATCTTATACCCCACATTGCATAGCTACTGACTAAATGCTATTAAATAATTCATCCATTCTGCCGTCTCTTACAGATTCCCATTGTACCCGAGGGGAGAGAGGTTTCATTTCGAATATGGCGTCTACTTGCTGAACAAGAACATTGCTCAGGTAATAAATCAGCACATGTCAAATATATTTTAAAGCCTCCTAAAACATGCATGTGTCTTTTTTGACCATGAAAAAGATGTGACTAAAGGAAGTAAAAAGCATTTGTCAGTCAGAGCCTACAAATCCCCGCTGATATGAGGAAAAGTAGTGTCACACTTGGCACTCAGTTATTAATGCTTGGAGGCAGATTCTCCTTCTCTTTCCTTGGCTCAGGGGAGGGCTGAACTGCTGACCTATCCGTGCTTATTAAAGTACACCTAATGTGTTGACCTAAGTGTGACTCCCTCCATTCATCCTTAAGATATTTAGCTCCAACCTTTAACAATTTGCATTCCATTCTCTGTTCCTTATCCAGGAAGGAAAGTAGGGCCTCTTCTCTTCTGGATAAGACTTGGCAATTAGCACTAGCAGGTGGCTGACTTCAATTTGGGAGGTTTTACTTTTAATACCAGACTACATGCTGGCTAATTGTTAGTCTGACAGTTTCTTATGAATGCAGCAAAACAATAAAAGCAATATTGGGTTTTGTATTTAATGTAATAAAACTGAATGCTTATGTTGAAGTGATAGCCAATAATCATATGCTAATATTATGTATTTCTCTACATGAAGTATAAGAAAGATATCGCCGTCCGTGGCAACAGGAAATTACTTTCTTCTGTTGCACATTTGGTAAGCATCACACGGTGAATGCATATGCCTACCTATAAACTTACATAATCCCCACCCATTGTCATTTTATCAAAGGCTCACATTATGATCTAAGCCTTCTGAGATTTCTGTTTCATAGAGTCTGAACCACATGCTATCAGAAGTTCAGCTCTGCACAGTCACTCTGCTGAAAGTTTAATTTGACCTCTGATAGAAGACAGATGCAAGTGCCTTAAAGAGAAAAGCAATTTAGTGTACTTTTCACTTTTAGCCATCAATTCTGTCGGTAATATATGTTGAGGATTTTTTTGGGCCGTTTGGTAACAAGATGGCGGTGATAATCAGGTATGTACAACAGAATGAAATCAGATAAATAGATAATTAAAATGCAATATCCAAACATCAAAGAATTAATGGATTGGGAAGACTAAAATGAAATCCAGACAGTAAAAGCCGACAGGATGTTTTCACCTGTGTCTATCAAAGCGCTTGAGAAAGATCTAAACCACAAGTGGAAAACCAGCTGTAAGTCATCAGCTCAGACACAGGTGGGCACATGTTTGTGGACAATGATAACTTACTAGGAACAATCTGAGGACTGATAAATTACTGAGAAGAGAACATACAGTTTATTGTAGAAAATAATTTCAAAATGCTGCCAGTCTGAAAGCACCCATTGCACAAAGAGTCGAACTGATGTAATTCAAGGTCGTCTACAAAAGGACTTTCTTTATTTTACCAAAGCCAAGTTACTCATATTTTTGGTGTTCTTTTCAGGGGAAATTTCAGTCTGTATTCAAAGCGTTGTCTTATACATTCCATGTGTGGCTTAAACCGTCCCTGTTGAGGATGAGTTATCAGGTTGACTTGAAAACATCATAACAGTACGACAGGAATAAGCCATTTCCATATGATAGTGATAATGGAGCATTGTTTGAAGAACTGCAAAAGTGGTAAACATGTCACAGTCAATAAAAAGGAATCCACCACAAACAGAGCTTCCTCAACCTTGTTCGCTTGATTCCTACACCGCGCACTACATTGTGTACTCCTGCCTGGCTGAACATTCAGTTTCTTAAACTTCACATCACACATGCTTGCATTTTGAAGATAAAACAACGGGAAGTACAAGAGCTCTTTCATCTTTCTTGTGACTGTCTAGTAAATCTAAGTATTGTTGTCTCATTTGATTGGTATAGGTGCTTCTCCCTGTAGTTTCATTATTAAGTGAATTGTAACCATTATTAACCATTCACTGATATTTCTAGATATTTTCTGTTTTGAAAATGTGTCTTTGTCTGCTTGAGCCAAGCTTGTTATGTGTTCGCAGCAGTTCTAGTCTGGTGTCTGCTGGGGTGATGGAAAGCAGAGATCTAGTTTCACAGCTGACCTGCCTGACTGGCTGATTGGCCGCTGTGCTAAAAGGAACCTAGGTGGGAGACATTAGCTGTCCATCTCTTATTAAATTGTCCTGTGAGGCAGTGTTTGAAAGTGATACAGGGAAGCTGGCGAGAGATCAGGACCACAACAGCTCCACTGCACTTTGATGTGGAGGGGAAAGTTTGCTTTAATTTGGCCTTTTGTCATGAGGCCAGTCAGACACAGGGAGTGTGTGTGGAGCACTCGAGATGTCCGGTGGTAACACATTATCCAAGTTGTGCTTTGGCTCTGTGGACAAAGAGATGCAAAAAAGAAAGTCTAAGTCTATTGGCAATACAGTAAGGGCCAGATTTACTAAGAGAGGCACAATTTTTTGAGTTGGTATAGTTAAAATATTGTTGTGTACTAATGGGAGTGGGAGTGGCGTGTGTGAATTACTATGAGAACTATCTGAGGCTGCTGAAGGAGCGTCATTATTTGTGTGTGCATTTAGTACACTACAAGGTTTTTGACATTTGTGTTACGCAGTCAGTCAAACGCATATGGATGTAGGCTATTGGAGATGCATTGGAGAGCTTTTTGATAAAGATGCTGTAGATTTGACATTGACCCACGCTGCACCACTGAACATACAAAAATGCATACGTTTTGAAGGACGATAGAACGATTTTAAACAGGTTCAGAGCATGTGTCAGATGGTGTTGTCGCTCAGAAAAATGGACAAAACTTTATGATGCTCTTGACTCCGTGGTGCTGTGATCACGTAAAGGCCGTGCAACTCTTTCTTGTTAGTCACGTGAGGATTTTAGGACGTGGGACAGATGTAAAAGCCAATTGTAAAGGGAAAGCTGCTGGAGGCTGCAGTACATAGGAGCGTGAGAGAAGGGGTCAAGGTAAAGTCCTTGTTGTTACTGTTGTCAAATCAAGCCTTTTGTGGTGTTATCTTTGTCCCATCTTTGTTGAAAGCACAGCGCCTTTAGTGTCTAAGAGGAAAATGATTGTATCAGGAACAAATATAACTTAATAAGATAAATGTAATTAAATGATATTAATCATGGGGAGGAATCAAATGTGGAATAATGTGCATGTTGCATTGGCAGTATTATTTTGGTAGACATTTTCTACTCCTTCCACAGGGGGGCACAAAGACTAAACATGTACTCCCCCTTTTCTAAAGACAAACCTGTTAGTGTGGCTGAAAAAGGCAGGTATATCTTTAGTCTGGAGGGTTGCCATGCGCTGCATTGACACACTCCCTGTGTTAGCCCATGACTATGTTGTTGTGAAACAGGCATGTGGAGATGATTAAAACTGATTCTTTTTAAGACATGAGTACAAAAATTAGCTGTGAGCCACAGAACTGGGTGTATCATATTTAGTGGGCCTCAGACACAGGAAACAGAGTATTGGGGAATTAATGGACACAAATCTGTTACGGCTCAGCCAGGTCAGCCCTGAGTTCACTTTTGTTTGTCTGTGTTGCCTCAATGTTGGCTTTAGTGTCCCACCTTCCAAATCCCTGAGCCATTTCCCAGTGATGTGCAGGCAGTGTGCCACAGTGGTGGTTTGCTGCAGACGTCAGAGAGCTCGCTGCCATGCAGACTGGTGACTGTGGCTCTATAAAACACAGCTATGATTCACTGGGGAACCTTCTATGTTTAGTGGTATTTGAAGGTGGCAATAAGCGGAACAGGAGCTGGTAGGCTGAAGGGATTCCTGGTTAAAGAGAGTGAGAGGTGAAAAAGAGTTGAGAGCCTTCTTCCTGCTGCCTTTGAGCCAAGCTAATGAAGTAAATGAAAAGAGAAACAATTTTGTGTTTTAGACTTAGATTGCTTTGATACAAAACATATGTCACAAGTGAATTCTTTCAAAAAGGCAACACTCCGCTTCTCTCGCCTGACCTTGTGACTTGTCAGGATAGGTAAACATTCCCAGTGGAAACTATCTCCAGCTATGACCTTATTTCCTTTATTTCTGAAGGCGGGTGTTGGACGTGATAAAGCACTTTTTACTTGATTCTTCACTGACCTTATTCTGAAACAATGAGAGTACTACATTGTCCGAGTGTTTCCACATTATGCACACAGCTTCATGTTTATTATTGGTCAGTCTCCAGGCCTGTGGATCACACATCACTGTTTACATTGATTACACTGTAACATAAATATATTCAGTGTTCAATCAAATTGACCACTGTGTGAAATTGAGTATTTCCAAGTGTCCACTTTTAGCAGCAACGATTCCATGATAATCCAGTCCAAATAGGGATTGTGGACCATTTATAGTGTATTCTCAGACAACTGCAGTCATTCTTCTGTCCGCTTGCCTCTTGAGTAAACCTCATCTCTACAAACAGACTGCTCAGTGTTCAGAAATTATATCGCGGCCCACTGTACGTTGTTTGTTTACCTGAAACTTGGACCACGGCTCCGCGGGCCCTGCCACCATCTATACCCAAAGACAGACGCGGCCTGGAAGTAATCAGCGCTCTCCAACGCCTGCTGCCGCTCATTGTCCTCATCCTTCCATAACAACCACATCCGTTTTCCATTTTCAGGCACTGATATGATAAAATTCTTAATGGCACCAAGTCACAAAATGTACCGCACTTTCACTCTTTGCAGGAAATAGGACTAAATGAGGTACCTATTGAAGTTTCCTTATGGCCTGGGTCATAAATCTGGTTTGTAGTATTATGTAGTAGTAAAAATAAAATGTATATAAACATTTACAATAGCTACACTTCCATTCAGACGATTCTTTTGACAAGTATATAAAAAGAATGCTTGATAAAGGCTGATGTGTGACCTAAACTGATTCTTTCTAATCTAAACATTCTTGCTTGACTTTTACCATGTCTTTGAATGATTAAGTTGAAAAGGTCATAATAATCTTGCAAGCTTTTTATCTACTTTGGCCAGTGAAATGTATATATTGGACTATCGCTATCTAATGGGATAAGGAAACAAATAGGCTTTTATTTAGTCATTAACACATATGCAAGTATAGTATGTGAGCTTGTATGTTGAGTTGTATGGTACTGAGCATTTACCACTGAACGAGAATATCCCTGGTTTAAGTCCAAGTCATGACACTCTGTTTTAACATTGCAGATTAGAACCACTGACTTTAGTTTTGCCTGGCTCCATCTTCACTGTGTGTTTCAGTATAAATTCCTTATAAAACATTACATTTAGGGTGTTCTTATTTGAGGAAACTGCCTTTTGGAAAATAACACCCAGTGGTTTAGTCGTCTTGTGGTTACCTAAACTCCTTGTACAAGCTATCTATTAACCAAAGCCAGACCTTCATGTGCACCTCTTGGTCGACCATGAATTTACTTAGCTGCATAGTGTGGTCCCTGTTTTCCATCACAGCGTTTTGTTGTTGGATACAGCTTGTATGTTTGAGATGTGTTTTTTGATAAACACGTTTTTATTAGCGACTTTATCAGAGAGGTTGCTTGGGCAGCCGTGCGTCTGTTCGGCTGCACTGCCCAGAACCAGTGTTTGTTTTTGATACCAAATCTAATGGATAATGCAGAGCTCGCTAATGCACAGACGACCAGTGTTTGTAGCTGGAGGAAGAGGAAGCTTCCACTTGCTGTCAGCCAGAAGTGGCGATTTATAAGCAGACTTCATACCGTTGTACTGTTGTGTAGCTTCCAGTTATGGGCGTGTGGACGTAGGCTAGCCATCAGTGTGCTGCGTGTTCTGAACTCGAAAGCTTTTATGGGCATTCCTCTGGACAGCCACCTATGACTTTATGAAACACTTAAATTCATCTAATTGAATTTCCACATTTTGTGGTTGGTAGTTTCAGGTTTGTCCATCACCACAAAGAGGCACCAGAGGAGGGAACACTCCAAAATGTAAGGGTACAAGTCAATGATGGTACTTAGTCTGTGTGTGCTGGGAGAAAATGTACAGTATATACGGAAAATGACTCAATTTTATTGCTTAAATAAACCCAGACGATTGTTCAGTGACTAGGGGTTGTCTGGGGGTGAGGTTCTGTTTTTAGATACGACTACTGTTTTTATGTTTTATCTTGAGGTAGAAATATTGGTATCAGTTTACAGCTACTTTTTATTTTAGAAACTTGATTACTTCTCATACATAACATAACATCTTATAACATCTTATAACATCACATCTTTTACTACAGGTGACAGGTTTGAAGTAGGCCCTGCTCCTTTTGTGTGACTTAATAATATTTGACAATATCTTTGACAGGTAAACTATCTTTGTATGTTAGTTGTTAGTCTGGCTGTTTGACAAGTGCTGGCTGTTCTGCTCCATCATTTGCTTAATACCGCGTGCCTTTACCAGCTGGTCAGAATTAGATTTTGGCATCTAGTTTACTTTTTTTTTCTTATTTCATTCTGCTTATTTTATTCTGCTCACAATATATATTATGTTTCTGAACATCTTTGAGTTTTGCAAACATTATTTAAATTTGATGATGAGGTTAGAAAATTTTCAATGTTTTTAGCAGACTCTAGGTCATGGCCCTCTTTTATCACAAATTAAAGAGGCCAGCAACCCAGTGTATTTTATGTTAGCAAGTTTATAAAATTGTTTTCCTTGTTAATTCATCAAAAGCTTTTTTATTGGCTTGTTTGGATCTTGAGCCGTTGTATCACTTGCACAGGCCTTTACTGCTATTCATTGACATTAAACAGCTCTTAGTATAAAACAATGCTGGCCCCATCTGGTCAGTAAAATATCTAGATAGTTTCCTGATCCAGCACATGTGGTTTCTATTACAGGCCCTTCGACTCCAGCCAATCGGCAGCTTTTAATCTGAATTACCATTGCTGCTTTGAGTTTCTAAGTGGGACTTATCGTTTTGGGACAACCAATTCCTCTTAGTTACATGTGTCTTATTTAGCTGTGTGTTCTGCTTGTCAGTCAATGTAACACTCCTCCCCATCACCTCATTAAGCCAGTGTATGTAAGCCATGTTGTCAGCCTGTATTACCCTATCCGCCCGTGAGCTTTGGGCGGGGTGGTCTCACTGACATGTCATCATCCCCTCTGCCATCCGCCACAGTGGTGTCTTTATTAATGAAGCGTCTGTGATGAGCTCAGGTTGTCTTAATGGTTTAACAAGTTGGTGGGAGAGAAGTGGGTTAGTGGGTCCATGAAAGCAGCGGTTAAATAAACCAACCACCAACTCCAATTTATAAGGAAGCTGTGGCGGTGGCTGTTTTTTGTTAGACTTAATTGTAATGACTTTTTAAATCAGTCTTAATGTTCATGTTAGCTAAGCAGGTTTACGGTAGTACAGCTGCTCCTATGCACTTTTGGTGGAATTCATTTATACATAACACATTAATACATTTAATTAGATCCATTAATTGCCACAAAAAATAGACAATTATCTGGATTTATTAATGATCAAAAACCATAGATCTTTTCTGCATACTGTGTGGGTGCTGTAGAGTGACTATAGCATGATCCTAAATGTAACTTAATACCTCAAAAGCCCTCAATATGAGAAATACACATTTTCCAGTGATACATAAAACTATTGCAACCATTCAACTCAATGCATTTTCAGCATATATCATAATGCTACTAGTTCCATTTCATAGCTGCCTATAGGTTCAGACATGCCCATAAAATAAAAGTGCACCATATTTATAATAATGAGCCATAATTTGTCTGAGGTGAAGTTCTGAATGTATGCATTAGATGATTCATAAAGGCTAGTTTCTTTACCTCGTACGTTTACCTCATGTATTTAGATTTCATTTCACATTGCATCCTAGCACTTTTGTTTGTTTTATTTGCCTCTAGTTGCCACTCACCCGTGATGATGCCGTGTGGACATCCCTAAAGTTTTAGTGCACAATTTATTGCCAATGCTGTTTATGTCCCCATGGAAACAAACAACTTTTTTTAGCCTAAAACACGGCTTGGACAAGTTGTCGGGTTGCTTTTCATAGCAATTAGGCCGCTGTCCGCAAAAACTGCACCCTCTTTCACGTAGCCAAGTGCAAATATAAACACAAGTGCACATGTTGTAATTAGATTCTGCCGGTGCACGTGTTTAAATTTTATGTGTTCGTAGAGGCACAGTAAAGCAGTTGGAGCACTTCAGGAGGGCTGTATGTGAGAGAAGGGCAGTGTGTGAAGCTCATCTGTCAGCAGCCCTGTCATGCCGTATCTCCTTCACCTCTGTTGACAAGGAAGTGTGCAGAACAAGTCCACACCATCTGCATGTTTGACCTCCAGGTATAAGGGGACACCGCATAAGAATCAGCCTCAATTGTGTCTGACCTCTTTGTACGTCTTAC
Source organism: Philypnodon macrostomus (assembly GCA_036025475.1). Taxonomy (NCBI): domain Eukaryota; kingdom Metazoa; phylum Chordata; class Actinopteri; order Gobiiformes; family Eleotridae; genus Philypnodon; species Philypnodon macrostomus. The sequence goes on from JAVQKC010002177.1 coordinate 10,844, forward strand.
ACATTGTTGCAGGCTACACTTGTGAATCAGCCCAGCGTTACTTTAAATTCAAGCATGGCCAACTTCCAGCTCATTAGAGAGTTAAAAACCACCAGCACTGCCTCGCACCCTTTTCCTTGCACCAAATTAATGGAACATTCTGAATAGTTGGCCACCAATAGTGTGTGTGTGCGTGTGCGTGTGCGTGTGTGTGTGTGTGTGTGTGTGTGTGTGTGTGTGTGTGCGTGCGTGTGCGTGAGAGAGGAGGGGGGACCTTGACCACACAATAGCTATTTGTTTCTTTGTCACAATTTTGTTTCTAAGTCTTAATCCGATTTAGATCCCTGAGAATTAGGTTGCGTTTTTGGGAAAATCCTTCCAGCCTGGTATATATTTATTTATGTCTTATTCAATATTTTTTTTAGAAAAAGAGAAATGTATACAGAGCGGCTGCCCCTAATAATCAGTTGCATTAGGAGAAACATTATTGCAGGATGTTTTGAATTTACCTTGCAGACCTGGCAATGCCACTGAAAATACAAAGTGGATGTAGAAGTTATTAAATATTTGAGAGTGTAATTTTCATCTGTCAGCACACAGAGACTGCCAGGGCAGAATTAGAAGCAGCAAATATATCCATTGTATCAAAGCCAAAGAAATTACAATTACATTTCTTGCATCAACATTAGCGGGTTGGTCTTGGGACTGTACCAGGTTTACAGATACTGTGAGTTGGTTCTGCTGGTCAAATATTGATTACCCCATCTGATTGTATTATTAGACAATACAAAATTACATGAAATCTGATGTTGGACCTGTTGAATGTATCCTAGCATTTTCCAATAAACCCAAACTCAAGCTCAAAGAAAGACAGCCCCAGAAGGTTTAACCTATCCTTAACACTATGCAGGGTCACAGTTGAACAAACCCAGATGACCAGAGAATGCTCCAGGCCGTCCAAAGTAAACCGGACACGGGCCTATACTCGTCCCATACCGTGGAAGCTCTTAATTTGATACAAGGAGCCAACAGCAAAGAAAGTTTTTGTGTGTATTTTTTGTATATTTCACAGTCACGCTGTTTTGGAATTTTGTATCCTCGGCCCAGAAATCATTTCATGCACTACTACCAAATATGCACAACAGCTCAATACAGAGATTGGTTATGCTTTGGTTTTGTGACTCCAAGTTTGCAAAATTATTATGTTTACTTTTTGTCAGACATATTCAAAATCTGTTGTACGAATACTGAAGAAACTATTACTCAAGTAGAAGTAAAAGGTTTTATTTTACTAAACTTGATTTGGGGTAGTCGATCAGCCAGCTATGATATTTAATACCTAACTGAATCTCAAATGCACATTGGCTAACCATACAATACATAGAAGACCCCATGTTTAGAGCCATGTGGTACAGGATATTGTCTCAAATACATATAACACACCCTTTAATGTGGATATATAAAAGGCCTCTTGTTTGCCATTTCTGCGTTTATCCCCAGCAAACCAAATTCCTCTGCGGAACAGTTTGATGCAGCATATTTTATCCTGTGGAATAGCAACGGGATCTGTCTGAAAATCCCTTTGAACTCTGTGAAATATTGGTCAAGCAAGCTTTAATCTTGGGCCCTCCGCTTACTGTTTTGATAGGACATGTAGTTGGCCGGTTAACTGTACCAGATGCCAGATGTTGTCATTTTACTGTCATTGGTGTTGTGTTCCTACTTGACAAACGGTTATAATGCAGGAAACTTAAAAAAGGTTTACATTTTCTGCCAGATGCTGACATTTTATCTTTGAGCAATGAATCGTTATGGGCGCCCAGATTAAATATTATTTCATTCTTTTGTTTTGTGATTGCTGTGTATACCTAATAAAATAGGTACTTCAAATAAGCAGACAGAGCCCTCAATAGTCTTAAAAATTCAATACAGTCAGTTGTGGGTTTGCCAGATGAGAAAGACTCCAGACTTCGAGGTTGAATCGCAGTAACACCATACAGACACAAGGTGAGGAAGGGATTTAGTGCAAAATTGCGCCCAGCGTTGCCTGGGATAGGCACCTGCCTACAGATCGTATATTCATCCTCCTCTTGCGGTTATTATTTTCATAGGGGCCTTATGGAAACACCGCACATGTATAAAAATGTAGAAGACCGCTACTTTTTCTCCATATAATAAAATGGTTTAATGACTATATAAGGACATGTTTTTTCACTGTACACTGAATATAGCCTATCCTCTAGCCAGCTCTCATCTCATCTTCTGCCCTTCACTACTGGCACGAGTGTCAGCTCTAATCCTTACAAGTGTGTGGTTTACATTAAGAACATGACTTTGAATGTAATCATATACCCACCGGGCCACTATATTTGGTTCAGTTCAACTGATAGAAAATACTGATCGCAATTAGCCTTAAACATGGCAGCAAATCAGTGCATTAGTGATGGATTTATTTGCAGTTTATAGAGATTGCCCCGCCAAAAAATAAAATACCAGTGCTGTGCATAAAGGCCATGTTGATGGCAGACATCCAAGGAGACTTATAGAGAAGATTTTAGCAAAAGAAAAACTTACCCAGTACAGGGTCTTCCTAAAACCACTCCAAAGTCCAAAATGAGGATATTGTCAAGGTGTGTCTTCAAACAAAAGCTGCCACAGAGGATTGATGATGATTCTGGTGCTACCAACAGTAGGGTGACCTCAGAGTAGAGACTTCGCTTTCGGGTCAGCACGTATGGGGATTGAGTTTCTTGGCTCCGATGTATCGGTGGAGAGGGTCACTAGCCCCAAGGGGTAGGCATTCCTCTACAATAGGTGTCACTGCAGCTTTCTAGACTCAGAGGTGGAGGAAGTACTCTGTCTGTACTTCAGAAATACTGTTACTTCTCAAGAAGAAGTACTCAACAAAATACAAAAAAAAGTAGCTAATAGTAGCAGTTCACTTAAAGAGGCCACATGCAATGCTTTAGCACACTGAATTACTCAAACATGCATTAATGAAACTAAACACATTTCTGAGAATGTGTTCTGAATGAGACAAGAGAAGACAATTGGTAGACACAGTAGAAAGCTTAGAAAATGTCATGTTAGCATAATAGGGCCCCTTTCAGCAATTGAGCGAGTGTCCAGTTACTTTCCAGCACTGCCTCCGGACTCATTGGGTGGATGTTTTGAACAGCTATACACTGGTCCAATGTCATGTGAAGGATCAGCCTGGCAGTACCCACCTCTGAAGCGCCCGTGGTGATTGGGGTCAGAGGGCAGTAACATGGGTTTTCTGGCACCGGTGGTCTTCCTAACTGAATTTCCTATTCCTCTCACACAGCTTTTCCCGTAATTATGTAAATCTGTTGACTGAATTTGGCGGCAACACGATACTCAGTAAAGTGTAACAACAACTAATGCGATGGAAGTCTGGTTTCAGTTATGGTTGCTTTTGAATCACAGGCTCGTCCACAGCACACCTGTATTATATTAGCACAGTGTGGAGGAGACAGGACGGAGGCACAGCGGACAGGGCAGAGGAAGGGGAACAAGCGCAGTTTAGGGATTGTAAATGAAGTGAAGAAAGTAAGGGTATGCAATACTAAAACACTTTTATTACTTGTTTGTTTGAAATGGCAACAGAGAGAGGAAGTACATTGAATATTACATTTCACCTGTTAAGGAAGTGTCATTTGCAGTCAGGTTGTTTCCATGGCCACAGAAGTGTTCTTAGGAGTGATATGGCTTCTGCTAAAGTCAATAGTTAGTCAAATACCATAATCTTAAACATACCTTTTCAGGAACTCTTATCTGATGGGCTGTATGGATCTGTTTATGAGCGAAATGCTTGGGCATCTTGACAGGAGACAGCAAGTCAAAGGTACACTGAAAACTGACATAGTAGTTTCAAAGCATTTTTAAAAGGCATTATAAATTGGAGATATGGAAGGCTCCTGTACTTTTTTAACCAAAAACACATTTACATTTGTACGCTTTGCTGGAGAGCTTTAGATGACAGAAGTCTAAATGATCAACCTGTGACTTCTGTTGGGCATACTACAGGTTTCTTCCATTTACTGAGTTTAGTGCTTTTCTTATTTAAATAGAACTTTGATTTGATAAAGCTTAGCCAAGTTTATAATGGAGCCATATTGGCAGTGGCAAAGTGGTTAGCCCTGTGCTTCACTGTAAAATAGTCTGATTGATCTGGCGAGGCCTTTTTGTCTCTAGTCATCAGCTCCTCACTCGTCGCCCTGGTGTCATTGGAAGCAGATAGGGATGCACCGATACCAATACCGGTATCAGGTACTCGTAAAATGTACCACAATACCACTTTGCGTCAGCATGACGCTGCCTCTACCTGAGCAGATAGAGCTAAGTCAGCTGTGTGGGGCTAATTCAGAGAGAATGATAATGACAAAAACCTGCAGCTGGTCTACATGCTCTTCTCATTGAGCAGAAGAGAGCCTTGGAAATGTATGTGCTTCCGACAATGCCACCACTTGTGCGCTTTGACTTGCTAGCTCCCTTTACAACAGACATGCGCGAGGAGAATCACAGAAACAACAGTTTTTCGCAGTAGGGACAGTTTCCGTACTTAAAAGAGTTCTACAGTTTGCAATCTTCAAATCAGTTTCTAATACTTGCAGAGATATAGAGGTGAGTATTGGTGTCGCTTCCTCCGACTTGCACCTCACTAAATAATTGCAGTGTTGTCATAAAACATTAGTTTAGATGTCCTGTCTAAAGGTTTTGTAGTAATTTTGATCACCTCAGTCCTACAGCCCAGTAAAATGACTGAGATTGAGGCTCAAAGAATGCGTGGCACTGCTCTGGACTCGTGTGTGTTGGTGCAGGGGTGGTGCACAGTACAGAGTAGCCAGCCCATAGAGCACTAGCTGACCACTAAAAAAAATATAAAAATATCTAACATTATGATTTAAAAATATAATAACTAGTTCTTTCTTTTATATAGTATTAATGTTCATGAGAGGAAAATAAATTGTATTTGTAATGTTGTTCTAAGTACTCGGTATCAGTGAGCACTCGTGAATCCCTAGAAGCAGATAATACAAGGACATTAAAGTAATCAAAAACCTTAACACCGTATTATCTTAGCCTTACACTCGTGAAGGGTAAATAAATTTAATTGCTGACATTTACTCAAGCCTGGTCTGCTCACACGTCTGTGGGGAGTATGTGGGAAGATATCTGGTGTTGTAAACAAATGCGTTTGCTGTTTATGTATCCTGATTTTGTGTTAAGCTGAAAGACCAGATGATGATGATCACGATGATGAACATGCAGCACATACAGTGCCAACAACTGCTCCGACTTTCAGGAAAGGGAATTTCTGTTGTCACCGAATATGTTATTGAAGTCAAACTTGAACACATCTCAGCTTAGCTTTGTATATTTATTGAGATGCCTCACGCTGCCACAATTAATTAACAAGGATTTCATATTCAAGGCTTTACCACATGAGTACACAGTGTTTACCCTACCGGAACCACACATGGACTAAAGATACTAAAAGCACAAAGATATAAAGCCTTAGATTTTAGTTTTCTTTTTTCTTTTTATTATGGATATATGCTTCCAGGAAGTTGTAGGAAGTAACGGTTTACCTCAAAAGTCCTGTTCTAGCTCAGTTAGCATTATTTACAGTTTGTCAGTGCCATGGCACACTTGTTTCTTCAGCTTCTGACATTTCTATAACAATTACTTGTGTTGATTGGTCAAGCCTGCTGCTGCTTTACCCCCTCCAAGTAGAACATCAGTTTTGGCTGGAGCGTTAGCTAATTGTGCTAAACCACTTGGTTATTGTTTGTAGTGTGAGGTCAATGCATTTCCAGGATTGCAGGCCACTACACAGACGTTATTAATATGACAAACATGTAAACCTGTCATTGTGTGGTGTTACCATGAAGCATGTGACTGAAGCAGCAGACAAAACAAAAACTATAGTTAACGTGAGAAGTTATTGAGCTTTATTCATTTTTAAATTGTGGCTCTGTTTGGGTCTGTTTTGTTGTGTTATAGACTTAATTATTGTGCCATAAACAGGAAACTCATGCGCTCAGGATGTATTTGCACTTTGGCTGGAAAAGATAATACTGTGAGTCTTTTGGATGAGCTAAACTGTTTATGAAGCAGTCATAACAGAAGATCAGAGAAGATGCCAGTGCATGTAAATATAATGTTCAAACATGTGCACTATATCAGTCCAGAGAACTGTTTATTTAGCAAAACTGAGACCAGTTTTTGAATTATTGGCAACAATGACTCTCTTGGCTAACAAACAGTGATGTCAATCAAAAGAACACAGACCTTTATTCAGTTTACTTAGTTGTAAACATTAATTCTAAAAGTTGATAGATAAGCCACTGTGTGAGATACAAATAGACATAATTGGGACTAACAAAACGTATGAATATTGAACAAAGTGAAAAGTTGACATGGTGCTGCAGGCAATGTTGACCTCTGTGTAGCATCAAGAAATGATCCACTTCCAAGTCTTGGCTGAAGCATTTGGCTGTCACCTGAACCATGGACAAATTCTGACCTTTGTATTGATGTGTGGTTTGAATGCAGTTTAAAGAGGACAGAGATGCCCCAGGGCTCTTCACTCAAGCCAACTACATTTTTCATTTCATTAGTGCTGTTTATTTCACTTGGCCTTAGATAGTAATATTTTGATGATAGCTAACATGTGTACTTTAGTAGGATAAACAAATATTACAATTACTTCTGTGCATACATTGTGTCATAAAAACTAAATTTTTCAATTTTACTGGAAGTGCTCACAGAATAAAGTGGAAACACTGTGAATCTTTTATACATAGAGTGCTGTATGGGCTGGTGCCTGTGATTGCGGTCCTCACTGGAGTTTTCGAGCCGGTGAAGCACACCTGGTCAGCCGTCTAAACCCTGCCGTCATAGCCTCTAATAAGCTCCTGATTATCTCCCCTGGGGTTTCTCTGTGTAGCCTAGGTATTCTGTAGAATAAAAAAATCTATTTTTACTCCAGTGGACAAACGCACACTGATTATTAATCACAGTATAATTGTGCGTGATGTGGGTTGGACATGCATGAGATACGGCAGAGTTTTGAAAAGAAGACTCTTAACCTCTTGACACGCCAAATGCTCAGTGTTTGATGAAAATATCCTGCGTCCCCGATTTGCTCCACTGCACATCCCCAGTAAAGATGGAGGGTCACCTGTCAAACAAGGCTAATACTACCACACTGTCTGAACTGTAATGAAGTCTCCTTAGACTGAGCTCATTGAATAAAAGGCGCTCAGGGATAGAAGAGGGGAGGCGTGCTTTTGTTACCTGGCCCACCCTCCCAAAACCACATCATCAGCAATCAGCCTCAAAACTGTGCACCGCAGCCCGCCCACATTAGCACTCCCATCTGAGGGTGATTGGTACTGACAAATGCAGGGAAACAGTAATACGTGGCATAAGCCTGGCTGTGTTTGTTTAGCCGCTGCACTGAGCTCGGGGCAACCACGCAGGTTTTGCCAAATGATGGATGGCATGTACTGTAAACGGACTTTGGTCACAGGTTGGACTGTATACACTGACGCATTCTTTCGGATATTACATTGCGATTGATGTGTGACTGACAAGCTGACTACTCATCCTCTCTCTAAAATGCCATTCCTCGCAGTCATAGCAGCTGATTGGCTGCTATAAATGCCCAGGAGAATCCCAAGCGCTCAGCAGCTTTTGTCCGAGGATGTAAACAACAGTGTAGGGAGTGTCCAGACACAAAGGTGCAGGCAGCAGGAGCAGAGCTGGCCGGATCTATTTCACTATGTCATCATGTGAAAAGAGCACTGCCTTTACCCCTCCTCACAGCCCGCGCCTCTCACCTTTCAGCCCTCCTCAATGGGCGCTGGGAATTTCTCACCACGATCTGGTTAGCCCCATTACAAAGAAGCCTGTGGCTGGCTCCAGCACACGTTACACACGCAGAAGACTAGAGCTGCATTTATCAGCAGAACATTTGAACGGGAAACAAGCAATGACAAGCACTCTCAAATGGACCAGCCATTTTGTGCTCGGTTGTAGGCTAGAAACACTTTTGATTTGTGTTGCGAATTGTGCAAAAAAGATAGAGGTGTACATTTTTTATGCAATATTAAACTAGTATTAAAATGAACTCTTGTCTTGAGCAAAGAGGGGCACATTATTATTTAAAATTAAAGGTAAAACCGTCCATCGCTAAATTGCTAAATTATGTTATATAATCTAAGATAGGATAAACTAAAACATGCTTGTTCAGAATAGCAGCAAAGTTAGCCTAGAGCTCTCATTATTGTGTATTTCATTGCACTACAGAAGAAAATGTGTTGTCATTGGTTATGGATTATGTTCTGTTAAAAAAGTATTATTGGTATCGAAGATATGTGACAAGATATATTTTTGTGCATTTCTTCATAGTGTCAGTTACAACACATTGTCTCATGTGAGTTGCAACACACTCCCCTGGCAATAGTTTAGTTTTACAGACCAGAATCTAAACCTTCCCACTGCACTGTTTGTTTCCATCCAGCATCCAAGGCTTTCATGGCGCCGACTATTGGGACTCATATTCATACCGTTAAGTTGCCTCATACATTTTCCTCTTCAGAGCATTCCTCCTCATGGCACAGTGGGGTCGCTAATATTTTTGTATTTGTTTTAAACAAACAGAGAAGAAAAAGGGAATTCATGTTTGAACGTTTTGACAGGCGGCGTCTGAGAATATATGGCTTCCCAGGATGGAGGCCATGAGCAACATTATACACATACGGGACATAGAGAGGAAAGCGGCTTCCACTGGGGAGGGCCAGACCAGTTTATGAATATTGATGGAGTCTGGCTGCTGAGCACTGGGTCAGCTGTAGACCTTCCCAGAAACAGCCTGAATGTGTTAAACTCACATCATTACACAGACAATCACCTTGGACTCTATTGTGCTGCCAACTACAGCACTGTTACTGTTTTAAAGATGTTATTATACATTAAAGTGAGTGTTCAGAAGAAACATCTAAATCTAGTCATTTCAGTCAGTAATTTCATTAGTGGTTGCCACAATATTAAGATACTATAAAAATCCTGATTCCAGATAGGAATCTAGATCCATGCCAGGAATCTAGATCCATGCCAGTACTCTAGATCTATGCCAAAATGGTATCAAACATATCTTGCTTATTTAGATTTTTGTGACACAATACAAAATACTGTAATTTTAAAAGCCTTACAACTTAAATGCAACACTTGCCTAAAACCTTTGCACAGTACATACTCGGTCCACTGTCAGAGAGTTGGCCTCATATTGGCATTTACTGTAACACATTTTGACCAGCTACAAAATCCTAATCGACATATGCTTCTCCACTCCACCCTCAATAAGCTCCTCATTAAATGAAGTATGCTCCGAGCAAGTTGGTGATCTCACCCATCACACCCGTCTTCACCCATATTGAGTTTCTATGTGGGCCGCACTTGGTAAGATATGTACAATAAAAGACAAATGCACTCTCAAATTCATTCTTTGTCCCCCACATGCTCTCGACATATAGGCGTATAATTATATCGGCGAAACAACGATATTATGGAATCACGTCGGTGTTCGTCCGCGTCCGCAGATCCTAGCTGTGAACGCGATAACTCAAAAATGAATTTACGGATCAGTTTCAACATTTGCACACAGGTACATACCATAAAGACGCCGAACTGTATAGATTTGGGTACTTCTACAATGAAAATTAATTGAGTAATTAATTAATTAATTAATTAATTAAGGGCCAAAACTGTGAACGCAATAACTCCAAAAGATCTTTTTCAACTGTTGCACACAGGTACATATCATGAAGATGCAGAACTGGATTTAGTTTGGTAAATCTTCGAATAATGATAATTAAATAATTCACTAATTAATGTTTTGATGCACTTTTATTGAGCCAATAATCCTGCTGAACATAAACAAAATTGCGTGAATGTTGGCACATTGATCCGGGCAATTGTATACTTAACCACATTACAGAGGTCAAATAAAGAATGCCTCTATAGCGCCCCCATGTTTATGACCCCTATGGGACCCTGGACACACTTACTTTGGCAGAGAGCAATGAAACTTGGTACAGTGATTTTCCACAGTGTACCCAACA
>JAVQKC010002184.1:0-16912 GCA_036025475.1 Philypnodon macrostomus
CCCTGAACACATCTGACTAATATGATGGCAGTTACCTCTATAGTGCCCCCTATAGACTGAAAGAAGAATGTAGTTTTAGGGAATTTTACAAAATTTGGCAAAAACATTCTTCACAAACATTCAGATAAATCAAAAAAGTCAAATAGACCCTTCCCATGTTTGTCATGGTTTGGGGCCGAGGCCTCTTAATTGCTCCTCAACAATATAAAAACCCTTAGAAATCACACAATGTCTGATTAATGTGCCCGTTGGTGCCAGTTGTAGCAGACGTATGGGACAGACGTATGGGGCAGACATATGGGGCAGACGTATGGGGCAGACGTATGGGACAGACGTATGGGGCAGACGTATGGGGCAGACGTATGGGGCAGACGTATGGGGCAGACGTATGGGGCAGACGTATAGGGCCGTTTTTGTTGGGGACGACAGCACAGGCCTAGTTAGAAAGTATGAAATTCCTGAATTGGAGGCAATAGGCCGTAAAATATTTTCAATGGAGAAATTAATGATTCTATCCCTTACCACAAATCGTACACTTTTGTAAAGTTGCTCCAGTCGAACAGTAGAACAGTGGTTCCCAAAGTGGGGTCCTTCAGGAGGGCCGCCAGAGCCCCTAAATTAAGTATTTAAAAAGAAATTTAGCTTGAAATAAATAGCAAAAATATAGACAAAGACTAAGTTTTGATACTAAGATTTCAGATTTTGGGGCCACGGGGACATTTCGGATATTGAAGGGGCCACAGTCGATTATTTAACTGCTGCACTTCTAGAAGTTATATTCTTTATTTATTCATGGGGAAGGTTTTGTAAGCAAAGCAAGAGAAGTCAGTAATTACATTTTGAAAATAGAAATACCCATGACTTCTGATGGAAAATGTCATAATAAAAAGTTGTTGTAAACCAGTGTATATGAATGGAGTCGTGTTTGAAGGAGGTGCCCAACTTGAAAAAGAACACACACGAACACACACACAATGCACTAACACAGAACAGGGGACTAAATACAGAGTCAATAAACATAACAAAATAAAACAGCGATCATGACAACTACATGGAAGTGAACCTGCTGTGTCCTGGAGTTTCTTGCGAGTGTTTCAACTGAATAGAACATAGCCCTGACATTCAGTACTACAAAACATGAGAAAGTCAGCCCTGCCGTAAAAAACTATGAAACATGACTTCATAAAGAAATAGAAATCACAGAAAAGTGTAGAATAATAGGGTCCCTTTAAATGTGACCAGCACTCCAGTACAGCACAAAAAAAATCAAAGAGATATCTGTGAACAGTTACAGTTCGTCAGGTTGCAAAAGTTCAAACTTCCCTTCTGTCTGAGAACATTTCAGTTTCAGTGCCTCCAGCCTATGCGCAGTCTCCAGTATACTCTGTGTGTATCTTGGCTCTTCTCGTCACATGGCAGGGATCACGTCGTTCCACAAAGCAGTCTTCATCAACAGAAGCCTCTGCTCCCACTGTGCTGCATCTGACAGAGCTCTCTGGAGCGGCCCAGCTAATCAAACACCTGACAACAGCAAGAAGTCACATCGCACACAAACCACAAACTGATACTTACACTGGATCGGCCCCGTGTTTTGAGCTCTACTCTGCAAAGCCATTTCCAAACTGTCGAGGAAGATATGTATGCGTGAGCCTGGAGTACCATGTCTGACAAGGCTCTTCTTATGGCTGACATCTGGATAAATGCCTTTCTGAGCAGCTTCCTCTCTGACTTGAATTCCCCCAGCCCACCCTCTGCTTCAAAATGTCTCAGTCACAGGCCAGTTTGTTAGGCATGCTGCCATGGGGAGCCAACTATAGTTAAATTGCAATGGTTTGGTAAAAAGTATAAGGAATTTAGTGTAAAACATAAATGAAACATCCACAACTTCTCAGTCAATCCTCCTGCCACATCATCACCTCACCAACAAAACCATCTCACTCTCCTCCATCACCACCACAACAGCAGAACCCTTACTCTAATTCATCAACACCTCACCAGCAGAACCATCTATTATACCTCCAGCAGAACCATCTCACTATCTCACTATCTCAGCAACAGAACAATCCTCCACCACCACCTTAAGCAGCAGTACCAGCTCATTCTCCTTAGTCCCATCACCACCTCAGCAGCAAAACCCTCCATCACACTCTCCTCCATCACCACCTCAGGAGCAGAAGCATCTCAGAGTAAGAGCCATCACCATCTCACTCTCCTTCATCACCACCTCAGCAGCAGAAGCATCTCAGAGTGAGAGCCATCACCATCTCACTCTCCTTCATCACCACCTCAAAAGGCAGAACCATCTCATGCATTAACACTTCACCAACTAAATCACACTCCCCCATCACTACCTCAACAGTAGAACCATCTCACTCTCTTCCACTTAAAAACCACCTCAAGATTAGAACATCTCACGCTCCCTTATCACCACTTCAATACTCACTCTCACCCAACCTCAAGCAGCAGTGCAATTTTATTCTCCTTGGTCCCATCTCCATCTCAGCAACAGTACCATCTTTCTCTCACCCCTACAACCTCAGAAACACCTCACACTCCTTCATCACCACAAACAATCATCTCACTCTCCTCCATCACCTCCTCATCAGCAGAGGCATCTCACTGTTCTCCATCACCACCTCAGCAGCAGAACCATTCCACTCTCCTCCATCTCATCCAGCTATTATTTTGCCAACTCATTCTCATTAGTAAAACCATTTCACCCTCCTCAGCCCCATCACCACCCCAGGAGCAGAACCACCTCTCTCTCCAATTAAAAATCATTAGAATGCAAGCAAGGATATGCATGCACGAGCTTGGAGTAGGATGTCTTGACAAGGCTCTTCTTATGGCTGACATCTGGTTAAATGTTTTTCTGAGCAGCTTGCTTCATCTCTGACTTGAATTCCCCCAGCTTCTGCAGCCCACCCATCGCCTCCTAAAGAGCATCAAAATGTCACATATCCAAATGCACAAATGCTGATTTATGGAGTGTGGCTCACTACAGACTGTTAAACCAAATTACTATATATAACCAGGAGCATCAGTCTGTGTATACGCTATAGTCATGTATGTATATTTTGTATCAAGGTCAAGAGTAAATGTTTATGGGGCTTCTTATATGTGCACATTCAAAATGATACAGAAGACGCATGCTGCATTTTTACATAATCCAATGCAAATGAACTGAGTGTTTAGAAAATGCTAGAGATTATATGTATGTAAAGTCACGAATACAATTCAGCAATGGTGTTTCATCTTTTAGGTATCAGGTAGACATGGGACTAACTGTCATAGTCTGCAGTCTTCTCTCTCCCTGTCCCCCCTCCCTTCTGTGTGCCTGTCTTCACCTGTGTGGGGGGCGTGGCTACTCAGAGCTGTAGTGAGGCTCACCTGGAGCTCATCTACGGCAGTATAAGAGGTCCAGCTTCACGGCCACTCACAGTTAGTAGCAGCACCTTTGGCTGCCTGCCCGCCTGCCTGCCTGCCCGCCCCCTCTCGCCCTCTCCTGTGTGTCTCTGGGTGTTGCCTACTTCCAGCCCCACACTGCTATAAATGACTTTGTACTTACTGTGTGTTTCTGCTTTTGGGTCCTTTGAAAACCGTGACAATAACTTGATTCTAACTTCCCAACAATGAGCTCCAAAAACATTTTATGAATCAAGAACATTATGTCTATCCCATGCCACTTTGTTCTGCTGTTTAAACATGCTAATTAAGATCACTTACAGAGCACTGCATTACTGACTACTATGATGAACGACTGGGTCAAGTATCACTAATTGCACTATCATGGGCTGGGCTGATTTGATCACAGTCACTGCAGTAGGCATGGGGCTTGTTTATTAAATGCTTTTAGGATCTCAGCACACTTCCAGTAATGCCCTGCTTTGTGTACATGAGCAATTCATGTTGAAAGTATTGGCACTGGACGGTTTATTTCCGAGCTCACACATACAGACAGGCCACCATTCACTCGCACTGACACCATTTAGAGCCAGAGTGGGAATTAACCTCTGTCCCCTTCGCAGACCGGTTTACTGTGGGAGGGAGCCAGGAAACTGGAGGGTGTCCATGCTATCACTGGGGGTGGGTAAATTGTAGTGAAACCAGGTAATAATGCACTTAGGAGTAAGATTAAAAAAATGGGGTTTGTAAAAAGACCTAAATATTGAAGACTGCAGACAGAGGTGTTTTTTATCTACCTCCTTCTCCGAGGGTTCTCAAGGGCTGAGGGAAGAGCAACTTGTTAGGAGCTGTTCTACGACAAGACCAAAAGTGCTTCATTAGTATATATATATAGACAAGGTAGGCCTACATACAACAGTATATAGTTGTAGTATATATATATAGACAAGGTAGGCCTACATACAACAACATTCCCTAGATCAGATAAAGGGTTAAGGCTCATTTATACTGGCATTTCATATATCTGTGCACCATAAACATTTTTGACGTTTTTGAAAAGCAACATTTGTAATATGTTAAATAACCTGAAGGGGGCGCTGGACACAAGTAAAAAAGAAATCCCCAAGACGGAAGGCGAGGAAGAAACATGTTTTTTTTTTTCCACTACATTTTCAGAAAACGTCAAAAATCAGACCAAACAGCCATGGTTTGTGTTGTCTTTAAATAGACCTACAGCCTGTGACTCTATTAAAACTTCAGTCTGTGTCTTCTGTTCGGGCCGCTGAACAGCACTCAGTCAGGCCAACGCATGTACTGCTCCGTTGGTACGCAGCCGCAAACCTTAACAGAATCAACACAGATCATGGACAGAAGGCTCCATGCGTATCTTGAACATGCGTGTTTTGAACATAGAGTATAAATGAGCCTTTTGGCCTAAACTGCAGCAACTGAGCAAGCCACCACTATGGGCCAACCTGACCCACATGTTTTAATAGGTTTATTTTACATTGATTTAAGTCAAGACAGAATTGTGGTTTTAAATTGGTAATTATAGGTGGAAAAATGTTGAGAAATATTTGACAATGAATAACAAATGTAGCAAAAACTGTGGTTATCACCCATGTATGAATGTGGTTGTGTGATTGGTGATGGTTGGAGGGGCTGTAGGCGCAGACTGGCAGCCACGCCTCTGTCAGTGTGCCCCAGGGCAGCTGTGGCAACACAAGTAGCTTACCACCACCGGATGTGACTGTGGAGTGAATGAATAATGTAATTGTAACGCGTCTTTGAGTGTTGAGAAAACGCTAGATAAAACTGATGCATTATTTATTATTATTATCTATTAAATAATGTATACCAATAATGAAAGTTCGATCAACATGCAGGCATATGTAAGGGCAATAGTGCGCAAGATCAGTTAGACTCTTGTGCTTAGTTGCAATTCTATTCCAGTTTGAGCTGTATGAGGGGCAGGAGCCGTTTGTATGCTGGGTGAGATGGGTCCTTCTTTACTTTTTATTATTGGGGTATTTTGCAAAAGACTGGCACATCGATGTTTGCTTTCCAAAATATGTTAAATTTGTTAAATCATTTCCTCCAGTTTCTTCACCAGCCATTACGCATCACTGAGAACAGATGATTCAACACATTGCTCATGCTTGGTTTAACTCAATGATTTAACTGCACCAATTAAACAAATGCTAAAATATTGTCCACACAGAAATATGAAGGCGGCAGATTTCCCCATGTACTTATATGGGACTCAACATCTGTCAAAATAATCATTCATCTGTTTGGTTCTCCATATGCTTTTCATCTATTTCATCGTATATGGTATTGTACCCGGCAATCAAATTAACTAGCAATGGGAGACCTTTAAAATGCAGAATTATCAGTGTCCCTCCTCCCACTCAACGAGACAAAAAACAACAATTACTGTGACTCAGCAACGCCATAAAAACTCCATTGACTGTAGTGTAGATGGGTAGACTGCAGTGGTCTGTACCCAAATGAGTCTTCATCTCAGCGGTGGTGTTTCCCTCCTGCTAGACCCTCGCTCACCAGAAAACCCCCATTGCACAGGCTAATGATGTGGAAGATGTATTTCAATGCCCAAAATAACCCATTATCTATTCTGCAACGGACAGATTTCAGGGCCCACAAAACTATTATTTCACACTTTGGTTCACTGTAGGGGCAATTTAGAATTATACTAACCCCCAGAGAGAACCAACAGGAACACAGGGGGGGATATGCAGACTCAACTTAGAGAGATCATAGTCCACAACCTGCCTTTATTTTATGAGCATCGGCAGCATTGCCCCAGTTGGTAGAGGACGTCCTATAGCTAGAAAGATTGGTGTGTTTGGTGGTCGTAGGTGCAGAATGGCTGCCTTGTCAGTCGGCCCCAGGTCAGCTGTGGCTACAAAGATAGTATACCACCAGTGTGTGACTGTGGTGTGAATGATTAATGCACATTAAGTGTAATTTGAGATAAAATCCTACTTGGGCAGTTATCACTAATTTTGGTATTTTGAAATTTGAAGGAGAAATTACAGTCTATAGTGTAGGTTGGTAGTATTTTGCCAGACTAAGGCCCGGTTCACATGGAGACAAGTTCTGCTAAGGTATTTTATCGTTAGGTTATTAAGTCCACACGGATCCGCCCGGTTCTCTTTACTTGTTCACGAGCAATACACCTCTTTACTGAAACGATATTATTTAAGCCCCTCTCCCTCTCAATAACAACAAACATGGAGCTGCCCAGTGTTTTGACGGAACTACACACCACATTGTTGAACCCGTGTGTACACAGATATTTTGTCAAAACGATGCCGCCTTTGTGAGAAACGTTTTTTGACTGTTTTTGTGTCTGTGTGGCCTGAGCCTCAGTGGTCAGAGTGTGTGCCCTGTTCCCAAATGCCAGAGCTTGTGTCACCTCCATCACCTTCACCCTAGCAGTGGCGTTTCCCCCCCCTGCTATAGCCTCTCGCTCACCAGAAAACCCCCATCGCACAAGTTAATGATGTGGAAGATTCATCTCAATGCCCAAAATAACCCATTATCTAACCAGCAATAGAGCCCCCGACTCGCTGTCATATTGTCACTTTGACCGCCATGACTTCTTCCAGGGAAGAGGAGGAAGGCTGGTGGGTACACGCTGCTCTATTGCTAAATAACCGTATTGGTGAAAATGAGCCATTGTTAGGGAACAGTCAGGGGGCGATGTGGAGAATGATGGAGCACTGCACTTGATTAGCTCTGAATTGGCATGACACCACGACATGTTTAATTGGTGGAAAAGATGGCTGTTTTATGGCTGTACATTGTGTTGAGACATATTTCTGGTGTTAGTAAATGATTTGATATGGGACATTTCATTTCTATGTATTATAATTGGTTGACTTAGCTACACCTCCATTGTTATGGGTTATGTCATAGCGCACATCTGGGTCACACTTTATTTTACACAGCCCTTAACTACACTGTATCTACCTCATTAAGTACAATGTAATACACTGTGTAACAAACTGTAACAAACATGGAACTACATTGTACATACAGAATGGTTAGGGACAATGCAATTCCATGTTATTACAGTTTGTTACACAGTGTATTACATTGTACTTAATGAGGTAGACACAATGAATACAGTTAGGGGCTAGGTATAATAAATCTGGAACACTCACCGCATTGTGATATTGCAACTTCACTACAGTGAAAACTGGGCGCATGTTCTCCTGACTCTCCAAAACATAATTGTATTGGCCAATGTAAATAGTGAACAAAAGTGAGAGTCAGTTTGGTCTGGTTAACAACACTCTAACCAATTACCAAGTTACTTCTGTTTCACTGCGTCTTATGTGACCATTTTGTTGAGTCTTTATGAGGCTGTGAACCAACTAGCCTAGCTTCAGCACCTTTCCCCCATTATGACAGTCACATATATCTCAAAAACCAACTGGACATTTGTGTTCCCATTCTGTAGCATTTGCCCTATAGGACCGAATGTCCTTATTGGAAATGCCATGTTTGTTTTGATTGATAGAACAACATATAGTCTCTGAGTGACATTTTGATATAGATTTATTTCCACACATCAAACCATTGCAATGATTGTCTGTTATTTTATGGTCAATTTGATGTCTTATGGAGCTATGGAGCACCTAATTGCTTGTCTTCCAACACTTTTTTTTTGCACCACCATTAAAAAAACAAACAAAAAAACCCCAAAAAAACAAACAAACAAACAAACAAAAACAATAATAATAATAAAACAAAAATAAAAAATAATTCTTTCAAAGAATTAAAAAAAATCAAATTTTGTCAGAAAACATATCTAGGGTGGTATTTGTGTGTTTATGTGTGTGTGTGTCGTAATATTAACTGTATGCTGGCACTGAGACACTGACCTGATCTTGTTTCTAGTAAGTGAAGAAACTACCTTGCTGCTATACTTTCCATTGTTTGACAATACAGAACACAATACAGAAGACAATACAGAACACAATACAGAAGACAATACAGAGCATAATACAGAAGACAATACAGAAGACAATACAGAAGACAAAACAGCTTCTAAAAAGATGGTTTACAACAAAGTAAATAATACAGCAATTCCAAACAAAACTGAATAAAATAATAAAAAGGTACCTAAGTCTTCCTGCAAATTTAAGTCTTGTTCATTTACTGTAAGCTGAGTCAAACTTTGCGTCATATCCAGACAGCAGATAAAAAGCCTCTCAAATAAAGGGACATGCACACAGGGCAATCTCTCCCCAGCCATACCTACAACAAGTAACCACGACAACAACAGCCATGTCTTTGATGTTATGAGGAACAGTAATATCTTTGTTTGGACCCAATTTGATTTCCTTTTAAAACTCTGACCCCGGCTCTCTGTCGTAATGATGAGGAACCTGGAGGAAGAAGAAAGCACAGGACAGGCCCATTATGGCTGACCATTGAACCATAGAGACCTTTAATGTGCTATTGCCAACTATCTGTGGCGCTTTGTCTTGCCAGCATTTTCTGCTTTCGAAGAGCTCACTGGGATTTTTAAAGCAGGTCGATGTGCAATGATATGGCTGAATTAAATGGTCATTCATCATATGTTTGGACAATGGAGACAGCTCTGTTCAGCTCATAATGACCGGCCAACCATCGCTGGGTTATTTCATTCCAGCTTTGCTTCCTCTGTAATGGCTATTACAATGCTGTTATTGCATCAATAAAATTAGACTTTCTGTATGTGACACATCTTTATTGATTCTAGGATTTAAAATGCATTTCATTTTTAGCATTAGATCGCCCTAACACATTCAGTGTTTTGGAACTTTGCATCTCTTTCTCCTGCTAAAGTGATGTATTGATGGTTGCATCTTTGTTCTTAGTTTTTTGTATTTGCAAGAGGCAGATTTTGAAGAAATTTTCAGGAGATTAGTTGTATTGGGAGACATACTTGTTTGATGAAGCATTTACACTTGAACTAGATGTCCAAAGTAGTACAATATCTCTTTTCCATTGCTGCCAATCAGGGTGGGTTGTGGACTGCACTTTCTGAGGACACTGGTGCATTTTTCTACCCAGTTGTGTCCAAAGGAAATTCATTTAGTGTCTTTCAAAGGTTATAAGTCCCATTATATACGTAAACATGTGGATGTGCATTGGTACAGACCCAAATGAATTTACAGAGACCAATATAAGAAAACCTTACTTGACCTTAAAACCTTATTATCTTTATTTGGCCTGATGACATATGATAAAAAACTATATTTGACATAGCCTCTAACTACATTCTATCTACTTCATTAAGTACAATGCAATACACTGTGTAACAAACTGTAATAACATGTAACTACATTGTACATCAAGAATGGTTAAGGTTAGGGTTAAGTACAATGTAGTTACATGTTATTACAGTTTGTTACACAGTGTATTACGTTGTACTTAATGAAGTAGATACAATGTAGTTAAGGGCTATGTAAAATAAAGTGTGACCCAACTTACAAATAACCACAAACCAGCAGTATGCTATAAATGTGTTTTGCATTGTTTCATCAGACAAACGTTGCCAGTTAGTCGATCTAGCAGAAAATTGGAAAATATTTAACCGTTCGTCACAGCATTGTGTGTTGGCCTAAGTCAACCTTTATATAAGCGTTGTTCCTTGAGAAAAACACGCAGCTGGTGCAAAGCAAAATGAAACTGTAATAGACACTTCTCACTTATGATGTGTCGCTCTCCATGGTCCTGAAAGAAGGTCTACAATTGAGCTGCCCACACCAATATAACCTCTTGTAGATATCACCCACTGCCTTTTTTTTAGCATCACTGTGTTTGAAACAACAGCATACACATATATAAATGATAATATGTTCATTTGCATCAATGTCTTTGGCCTCTGCTGCATATAAAGTACATTGCAATTGTCAGGACCAGCACTGCTCAATGTAAAATCAGTTTGGAGTCATTATGAGGTGATTTTGTTTCTGTTTCACTGTGTTCTGAGCATATTTAAATGACATTTTTAATTCATATGAGCTTTCATTATTACTACTTTGTAACTTTACCCGTATACATCCGTAGTGAACATCCCCTGAAGTGGTTGTTTGCTTGTTGAAGTTTAGTTCTTGACCAACCATGTGTCAGTGAATGGTTGTCTGTGACTAACTAACTGTCTATTGTTAAGGATGTACCCTGCCTCAGACCCATAGTTGCTGCCCACAGAAGATGACTGAATGATTTGATCCTACACTAACTGAAGAGAAAACTGGATAGAATTTACCAAAAAGATGATAATTGATAATAGTTCCATAGTGATCGAAGATGTCAATGTGTGTCTCTACTGTACGTCTGCTCTGGGGCTTAATGACCATTGAAAGTGGCCATGAAAGTCCATAGTTGGTGGGATAGTCTCCAGAAGATGATTGTATGATAAGAATCTACATGAACTCTAACACTAAAAACTGAAAGTATATCTGTTTATCCTGAAAATGAACAGTCAGTAGGTCAATAATTAGTATTTAACACATGCATATGTTAGGAGAAGTTCCTTCAAATGGTCCCTTAGTAAATGAATGTGACATAAATGTTTCTCTGTGTCTGCCCTGTGACTTACTTGTATGTACCCTGCCTAAGGCCCCCTGTTGATAGTTGTATTATGGATTAGAATATTGGTGTAATGTCCTATTCAGGTGGATTTATTAACTACTTGATATATAATTTCCGAAAAATGAATAAAATATGATTAGCCTTTCCTTTGACAGTGGTCTGCTCTGATCCCTCTGCATGCCTGTCTGGATGAGATCTGAGAGTGGGACTTGTTGTGCTCTTCTCTACAGTGTAATATCCTTCAGCTGTGTGGCCCATTAGAAAGCCTTTAATTTCTCTCTGCTGAAGCTCCGGTCTGATCCACGGAGCCCAGAGGAGCCATAAAATGTTGATTTATCTGCGCCTCCTGCAGCTCCCGACACCCAGCGCAGAGAGGAGCTAATGATGTACCGCCACAGCTACTTAGGGCCGTGTTCAAGAGCTGCTTTAAATATGGAAAACGAAGGGAAAAGAAATTAGCTTGAGTTTTGCAACAGCAGTCACCAAAGGCCCCAGACATTGACTTGACAGATACTTTCAACGTTCTCTGATGATGACTGCACCCATGCTGAGAGATCTTAATCAGAGGTTGGGAACACTTCAAGGTAAAAAGGAAAGATATATGTTTAATTATTGTATCTGGTTTGTAATCAACTCACAAGAAGGAGCTATTAGGCCTGTGATACAGTCCAATTTTTGGATGCAGATGTCTACTTGAACTTTAAACCTTGGTGGAATTGCATTTTGTGAATGGTGTCTGTTCTGTTGTTTTCCAAGTCACAATCTTTGATGGTGAAATATGTATTCCCCAAACAATACAGTTATTTACACCTGCTTTCCTAGACAAAATGTGTGCCTTCATTACCTCATCATTGGCCAAATTAATGATGGATAATTTTCAATTCAATAGGGCTCACAAGTGGAATGCAACAGTAAGGAGTAAATTTCCCATTCATTTTCCCCATATATAAAGCTGTATTTTATAACTTTAAAAGATGAGCTATGGGGTAACTCACAATCATAGCGCCATTATTTTCAATTAAAAAACATATCTGAAATTAGACATGCAAAGCCTTTAATGGGGCCAGGACTCCCGTAAAAGAGAGATTCTTGATCTCAGAGGAACTATCCTGGTTGAATAACGGTCAAATTAATGATCATATTGTATTGTGAGTTCCCCATAGCAGATTAGTCTCCATACATTTTTTAAACACTGGAAAAGTCTAAAATGAATGGGAATTTTACTGCGCTGGCCCTGTGTGTGTGGTAATGTTGTAGGTGGTGGCGGGACGAGAGGGACCAGAGGGGCAAGAGGGGCGAGAGGGGCGAGAGAGGCGAAAGGGGCGAGAGGGGCGAGAGGGGCGAGAAAGGCGAGAGAGGCGAGAGGGGCGAGATGGGTGAGAGGGGTGAGGGGGGCAAGAGGAGTGAGAGGGATGAGAGGAGCGAGAGGGACGAGACCAGAGGGGCGATAGGGGTGACAGGGGCAAGAAGGGCGAGAGGGACAAGATGATGAGAGGGGCGAGAGGGGTCAGTCCAGAGGGGCGAGACCAGTGGAGTGACAGGGATGAGAGGGACGAGACCAGAGGGACGAGAGGGACGAGAGGGACGAGAGGGACGAGAGGGACACAGTGATATTACACCATGATGTAAGTAGAATATTCAACAACCATGTGATAGTAAATTATGTGTTATTTTGCATTTCATGAGTAAGTCAAACACCCTTTTTTCTTAACCCTCAAACCTGAGGGTGTGAAACAATACACTAACAACAGAATACTATATTATGCAGATTATCTAATACATTTATACCTGCCCCAAATACAACTCAAATGACAACTAAATTAATTAATTATAGACGAACACCTAAAAACTCAACTTTTACACATTTCTGGCTCAATTGCAGTAACTTTATGCTAAACACACACAACACCCTCAAATAAAAGCAGAGAAGGTACATATACCAAAAATGTATTCCACAGCGCTCTAGACCAAAGATAGAAACTAAATATTAACAAAGAAAATAATTGCATTATAATATATGCAAATGTATTATAATTATACGTATATATACAGTCTATGATCTATTGATCAAAATATGCCAAAACTGATTTATTTAGATGGACCGATCACCGTTAGTGTTTTTACATGACACAAATTCAAATAGCACATTTTTGCACAAATTTTTGCCAATAATCTGTCTGTACTAAAACCTCTCTAGTTGTATTTTGCTTCAGATTATCAGATTAGTTGCAGAGATAATGTTCACATGTCGTAGTAAAAGAAGTAAAAAAGCTTCATCAGCAACATTCTAAAGACACTATAGATTTTATAGCTTTTATTCTTTTTAGGCAAATGTATATTTTTTTACATATTTTTTATGTGTACCATCTTCAGTTTCTCTGAACACATATGCATATATTAACACATTTTATCAAGGCTTGGTCTTCAAAATACGGTTAGGGTTCAAAGGGTTATTTATCCTGTAACCAACTTTCCTATGAATATCTCAAGTTGATTTTGTTTTTTTGAGAAAGTTTGCTGCCATCAATCCCTGAAAAGAAAGTTAAAATAAATAAATAAATCCCTATCTATGAGATATCACATAAGTCATTTAGGGTCAAATCTCCCAGGTAAGTCCAACAAACTGGCGGACAGTTGTAATTATATCTGTTGAAATAATTCTGTCTCCTTCTCTCTCCTGAAATGAACTTGATTTAACATTCACATTGCACGTCCAGGTGATAAGCAGCACCTTTGGGCTCACATTGAAATTCCCCTCAGCCCCATTTCATTTCCCAAGTGTCTTATCCCTTGTTTCTGATGTATTTACAAAGGCAGAACCGCTTCCAGCTATCAACACACTGTTAACTTTGTCCAACAACCTGCAATAAATGAAATCTACAATCCTTCCAGCGAGGATTGTCCAATGTCTGAGAGCTTTTCTGAATCCATTAGTTCCCATTCACGAAGATGTTACCTTAAGAGTAACTGGTCATACTTCATTTTACATAGCAGTTAACTACATTGTATCTACCTTATGAAGTACAATGTAATACACTGTGTAACAAACTGTAATAACTACATTGTACATACAGAATGGTTAAGGTTAGGGACAATGTAGTTACATGTTATTACAGTTTGTTACACAGTGTATTACATTGTACTTAATGAGGCAGATACAATGTAGTTAAGGGCTATGTGAAAATAAGTGTTTCTCTATTCAGATTAAAGTCCATTATATTTTTGCCACTTTGCATTTAGTTTTTATGCCATTGTTTGGGTTTTGCACCATTAAAAACTCTATTAGAATGTAAAGCCAGAGGAAATCACTGCTTGATTGAAGTGCACGGACACATTCACTGCCTGATAATCCCACAAGGTCAGCACAGAGTTCAGCCATGATGGACAATCACGAAAGAGAAAGCCACATTTTGGGTCAGACTTGAATTGCAGCTGCTTAAAAAGACTTATCGCCTCAAAGACAACAGTGAAAAACATAATCAGTGCGAGCTCTGATCAAATTAACCCCATTAGAATCTCTCCAAAATACATCTGAGCTGAATGGAGGAAGAGAGGCTGCTGCCGCATAATATCATGTAAAAAACAAAACATATAAATGGGATGTTTTTTTACAGAGCCCTCCTACCGAAGACATGTCCGTCAGTCTGTATCAGTGTCTCTGTGTCAGCCCTGCAACTAACTGAGGCCTGGGTGTATCCCTAGGGCTCATAGTTTGAAACCTTACATTTGAAGATCAATATAATAACAAAAATAAAAAACAGATTTTACATCTTTAGGGAGATAGCAATCTGTATATAAAAATAATAAAAAGTAAAATAAAATATAACCTTAATAATCCAATTAATCCAATTCTAAGTAGATTGTAATGGAATAAAAATTAAACATATTTTATATTTTCAGTTCTATTTTCTCATTTAAGTATAGGAATCCACAGCCCTACAGGGATTGTGTGTTTTCTTTTTTCCAATGTATAATTTTTTTTATTGGTCAGATCGCTTTTGAATCAATTTGATAAAGCATACAACTCACACCAGATCAGATGCATCAACATTTATTGATTAAAGTATAGTTTTTCATTACTTTGTCATTATCAAGAAACAATAAAATACTCAATAAATTACATTGCAAGCAGATACGTATTAAATCATTAGAAATACTACAAATAAAGGACATACAGTTTATTAGAAGAGCTTTGACCACAGTAACAGCTGCAGCAGTCTGGACTCATCCTCCAGGTCAACCTTTGTCAGAGCAGTAACCAATCACAAGACAGGTCCAAAAAGCAGGAAGTGACCCCAGTGCCTCTGATAATGCCTTAGTCAGATTGTTTACATGCACATAAATATAACATGGATCTCACACAAAACCAATCCTGTAGTATTTGTCACTGAAGCTTTGACATTACTTTGGATTTTCCTGATCAGAATGCTTTCCAGAGCTGTTATACATCCATTGATTCAGTCTCAAAGTGTACAACATACATGTGCTT
Source organism: Philypnodon macrostomus (assembly GCA_036025475.1). Lineage (NCBI taxonomy): Eukaryota > Metazoa > Chordata > Actinopteri > Gobiiformes > Eleotridae > Philypnodon > Philypnodon macrostomus. The sequence goes on from JAVQKC010002184.1 coordinate 15,509, forward strand.
GTTTTGACCCTGGACCTGGAAAGTTGAACTGTATAGTCCCCAGATTTCATGACTTTTATAATAGAGAAAAAGATTTAACTGTAAATCGTGTACAAGAAATGGTGTAGCAGATTTAAAATGTTGTATATGGAAGCTTTTCAACAATCAAAACCTTGTCCAGATGCCCTTTTTCAACTTTCAGAATGACCTCTACCTGGATGAATGACAACCTTCACCGTCATTGTATATGGATGTGCTAAAATGGGTTCTAATAAAATAATGAAAGATAAAACTGCATCAAACATTAAGACCAATTGAGAGCTACTTTAGTGAATTATTGAAAAAAAATCTATAGACCAAATCTTTTCTTGCCTTGAAAATGAACAATTCATCAATTCTTGGCTACCGGCCCACATATATTGATGATTGCCTGTCATTAATTTTAGTCTAATGTATTTATATTGGTCACAAAGGGGTAATTCTAACCTAAGTAACACAGTAATAATTCCAGTGTTAGCAGTCTGTCCCGGGGATAAGTGTCCCTCTGCGCTCATGTAAACACAGCGGACATGATGGAGTGGGGTGTTGTTTCGGGGCAGCCTCTAACTGGAAACCAGCTGCTGGGGGTCAGAGGTCACTCCGGGTTGGTCACCACGGCGACAGTGTAATGATGGCTTCTACCTGTAAAACACAAGCAGAGCAGACACCACGCATCAATCATGGTGAGACACTGCTGAGATCAAGGCGTGATTCTCACATTTATCTTCCATACTGTTTGTGTATTTATTGTTTCAAGGCCTGTGGATATGTTTACAAAATCTACTGAAATCTAATACTGTTAACATCATCAAGAAAAATTTCGTTTGAAATAAATGGTCCCCTTTGTTTTTCGGGGATTTTCCACTAACATTCAGATATCTTGACACAACCCTCTGCATTTTTTGGGCTAGGGACTGGCACAATTTATGGGTCGGGTTTTTGGCACCAGACAACATCGGCATTTATTGAAGTAAATCGTCTCCTTAGAATTATACGGTTGGCAAAATTGAGTTATTTGCACATTTCTATATTTGTGTGTTTTGTTGAGTTTTATTCATTTTTGAGCTTTTGTAGGCTATGTAAAAATATAAAGGTCTATCTATAATATCAAGCCTTGACTTTTGAAAGTGGATTTACTCAACAGTAGTCAGAATGCAAAAAGAACCTGATCTTTCTATGGCAGGGGTGTCCAAACTTTTTTCTGAGGGCCACATGTCATAAATTTATACCGAGGAGGGCCACTTGCTGAGGTGTCCGATTTCACTTCACCAAAAGTCCCCTTCAGTTGTATCTGTTTTCTGACCACTTATGTTCAGGTTTATTCACTTATTGTCCCTCTATATTACAACAATAACCACACAGAAAAAATTGTTTAGTTTGGACCCC
>JAVQKC010002191.1:0-18578 GCA_036025475.1 Philypnodon macrostomus
TCTCTCACAGTGGACATGCACCTACGATGAAAATTTCAGACCCCTTCATGACTTCTAAGTGGGAGAAATAGCAAAATAGCAAGGTGTTCAAATACTTGTTTTCTTCACTGTATATGACCCCAAAATGGCCATATAATTTTTACGTGTTAAAACTGAGCAATGTTGAAAGTTATTGTGAATACGCCCATTAACGTTTGAACAATGTTGAGAGTTATTGTGAACGCGTTTAATAAAGTTTGATTGACTGACTTGTCTGACTGTTTTGTTTCGCTTAATGCACCTTATGGTCCGGTGCGCCTTATATATGAAAAAAGTAAAAAAATAGACCATTCATTGACAGTGCGCCTTATAATCCAGTGTGCCCTATAGTGCAGAAAATATGGTAATTTATATGATATAGTTTTTTTACCATAGTGCCCACTCCTACTTACAAATATGCTTCTTTTATTTTGCAGCCTGTAATGTCCAAGCAGGAAAATGTGTACTTTGCTGGTGTTGGAGACTCTAACGGGGACTACCAGCTTGATGTGGATGTGTCTGGTCTGATCTTCTCCCACCACCCCCTCTTCAGTCGTGAACATGTCCTAGGAGCACGCCTCGCCCAGCTTTATGACCAGTACCTCAACAGGCAACACTATAATCTCACCGGACACCTCACAGATAAGGTATATCCCAGCAGAGCCATATACAATGCTGTAACCTCTATACATGAATGTGTTTCTTGCTTTTGTGTTTTGATGGTTGTAGCTGAAAGGGTTGAGGACTGCGCTTCAGAACATGGTTGAAATCCATGGTGCAGAGAGCCTCACTGAGGCTATGCAGCAGAGGTTTTCAGAGTACAGCGTGGAAGTCAGGTAAATAGATTAATTCATTCTTTATTCCTAGTTGTTTTCAGTTTGAAGGTGACAAGAAGGTAAGCCAGCTACTAGTGATTAGACTGGGCACAGACGATACAAACACTATTATCTACTGGGGGTATATCCGTTGCTGTATATCGATATATTGTCGTCATTACTGATAATTGTATCACTGCAAAATTAATATCGTGATAATATCGTGATTAATATCGTGATTAATATCGTGATAATATCTTAATATCGCTGGTATTTACTGTTACACGCTGCACTTTTATTTTTGTGATCAGTTTTACTTTATTTTTATATATTAATTAAATATTTGGTTAAATTAGGGGATAATATTGATATATTGATCATAGGCCCATAAATCGATAGTCATATAACTTGTCTACTGTATTGGTGCATTCCTAGTTCTTATATTGTTATGTGTTATTCTTATAGACACACTCGTCAGCTGCGTGACAGTGAGCAAGAGAAAGACAGAACTCTCTTGAAGAATATAATTAAAGTTTGGAAAGATTTAAAGACTCTGAGGGACTTTCAGAAGTTTACCAACACGCCATACAAGCTCCAGCTCAGACGGTAAGAATACATTGTCATAGTAGTAGGCAACCATTTCAAGGCTAACGTCACACATTTCTACCACAGAGAGAATGTAGACCATGACTTAGATGAGCAGGACTATGAAAGAGAAATCCTGGCTGAAGTAATCGAGTTAGAGACAGAAACCGAAGAGGAATACCAGAGAAAGGTGGCTGATTATAAGAAACAGCTGGAGGAGTGGAAGCTGTGGAGAAGAAAACAGGTAGGCTATTCACTAAAATATTCATTAAGTTATATAGCACTCAACTGTTCATGACAAAAGATACTGTTTGTAATGGTCTACAGAGAGGCAAAAAGAAGAAATCCAAGAAGAAGAAAAAGACAGCGGCCGACTCGGATGATGAAGATGATGCGAGTGAATCAGAAGGACCTGCTGAAGAAGGTCCTTTAAAACCAGACCCTCCCGAGAAGCCAGACTTTGAATCTTTGGAGCAAACCGTGAGAGAAAAGGCCTCCAGGATTCGCAAAAAACCAGGAGAACACATCCTGATCCCTGAGCTGTCTGCATCTGGCAACATCACAGCCACAGAGCAATGCCCCAGGTATGAGAAGGAAAAACCTATATCAAACTTTTAATATTTGAACAGCAATTACCTATTTACTTTTATTGTGAATGTTTAGGGCTGAAATAGCTCGGAGAGAAGATGTTATCAGACGCTCACTTTACATCAGGATCCTCTACAACGACAAAGAAGTGTCTCGGACAAACAGTCGCGCCCTGAACTCTGACTTCCGGGTGCACTTAGGGCAAATTTTCAATCTTAAAATCATCAATTGTCCCCAGAGCATCTGTTTGCAGGTATTGCAACTTAGTTATTTGACTGTATCTCAAATTACTTTCATACAACACTGTATCTGGTAGCCTGGCCAGCCACAATGTACATTTTTGTGTGTGTTGAAGTAAACCTGAAATTACCGTGCAAATTTTTATGATTTTCCCAAAAATGACCAATCATGTATCGGAAATGGAACGGGCATTTCTAATTTCAATTATTTTGTTTCTCTGTTTGGTTTTTATTATGTTTTCAGTTAGCAACTTTACTCAAAAAGGATTTGGATGAAATTTTCAGTTTGAAATCACACAACTTTATTACATTTTGAGTGACCTGTGGAAATTAGCTGCCTTGGCAGTGGTCTGCACTTTCTATTTATGCATTTGTTGCTACTATTTTCTTATTGGTTAGGTGTCTATACCAGTGGTTCCCAAACTCTAGTGTCTTTTGCAGTTCAACATTTAGTCCTGGTTTAAACCTAGCTTATACCTGGTTTAGTTTTGGTTTAGACCTGGTTTGGTATTCCTGTACAATTTCTGTGTTGACCATTTTTAGCAATGCATTTCATCCCTACTTGCTTCAGTCCTGGGTTTAGTCCTGGTTTAGTCTCATTTGAGTCCAAAACAATGGTACTTAGAAATATTTTCTGATGCGTCGCTGGGTGTGAAAGGTTTTAGAACCTCTAGTCTATACGATTACATTTTCCCCTCCTTCTTACAAAAGCATTAGGATGGCTGGCCAGGCTCGCATCTTGGTAATTTCAGTATTGATTATATATAATGTGTCATAGGTGTTTGAAGAGGCTGGTTCATCATCCACTCTGCTGACTCAAGTCTTTGTGCCAGTGCCAGAGCCATCCGTCGTGACGGGCAGCGCTCCCATTGAGAGCTTTGAGTTCAGCAGCAACCAGAGAGTAATGTTTGACCATGAAGGAGTGGGAAGTGGTGTGCATTCTCTTCTTGCAATGTCTGTTATTAATTTCTTCATAGAAATACTTTCACATACATAGTTAATTTTGTCTCATTTTATAGATGTGCCACTGTCATTTGAAGCGGATGGCAGTAACAAAATCACTTTGCTGACCTCTGGAAAACTTGCCTGTTGTGTGTCTTGGGGGATCGGAGAGGATGATTTACCACTGGCCCCTCCTGTGTCTCAACAACCAGTTGGAATACACAGGTACGCATTCAAATTGACTACACTTTCTTTGGCACTATGGATATTACTGTTAAATAGAAAAATGACTCACTTGATATATTGCTAGTTTACATAGTTATATTCAGAATTGCTATTTATATTATATATGAACACATTTGCAATATGTGATTTTGGCTGTTTGTGTTTTAGTGGCTTGGGACAACTTGATGCTGTGTCGTGTATTGGAGCATCTGGCCTGTATGACCTGAAGAAAATTGGAGAATGGGCGAAACAATCACGACTCGACCCCAATGATCCAAAAAACGCTTCTATCATGCAGCTTTTAAAAGTAAGTATGCACAAATACCTATATCTTGAGGTACAATGATGGGCAATGTTGAATGAGGTGAACATCTTGCACAGGTAGCGAGCAGTGGTGAGGTTACCGCTCCAGACTACTTCCGTCTTGAACAAATGCAAGACGAGTTTAATTTTGTGTCCGATGAAGAGATGGACAGTTTCAAGCGGTATCGACTGCTGAGACTGAGAAACCAAGGCGTGCCGGAGTTTCGTAATTATAAGTTTGTCCCCGCACTTGAGAGAGAAGTGTCTGATAAAGTATTCCAGGTAAAGCTATTCTATATTGAAAATAATCATCATTTTTTTAACTTAAAAATTGCTTTGGTAAAACACAGGATTATGAGAAGAGATTGAAAGAGGGAGATACTGTGGACACTAAAGAACACCTAGATTCACACCGTGCCTTAGTGGCTACCTACCTCAAGAAAGTAAGTAGAACTGTCCCCTTAACTGGTGGACCTAAAACTGGGTCAGGGATATAGTTTCAATATTCAGCTTATCTCAAGTTTGAATAGTATTTTGATTTAATTGCTAACTATTGAGAAAGTACAAATTGAACAAAAAGTAAAAGAATTGGGTTAAATGAAGTTTCATAGCTTAAGTCATTGTAATTCTGGTATGTGTATTTTGTAACTTGATTTTATTTTTGCAGATCAGAGAATCGGTTATCAACAGATTTATTCTTGCCAAGCACTACTACCTTCTGACAGACTTGGTGGTTGAAGAGGAGATTCCAACAATTGGGTAAATACACTAAATGTATATTTTATATTATATAAATCATACTAGGGTAAACAGTTTTTCATATTCTTGGCTGATATTGCTCTCTGCATATTCTCAACACATGCACTCAATAATACAAAAACATATATGAAATTGTCTTTGAGAGAGAGTTTTTAATGTATTGCCTGGGTGTGTGTATTGTATTTTTCTAATAATATTTATTGCATTTCCTCTGTGATGTGTGTTACAGTGGGGCAGGTGCAGGGTATGTCCTTTAGTGAATTGTTCCCCCCCACACTTCCTATTTTCCCTTTAGTGCAACAATCCAGTGCTATAGTAAAATAGTCTGTAAAGTTTCACAAAAGTGCTAGATTTTAAATTTGTGTTTGATGATATGTCCTGGTCATCAACCCTATTCACCATCATAGCAGTTGATTCCCCAGTATTCTGCAGCAATGTTTCTGTCTTTTATGTTAACCCACTGTTGTACCTAATGATTGATCAGGCTTCTGGGCATAAACATTTTCAAACTGGCCGAGCCGAAGAGACCTCTGAAACCGCAGAGGAAGGAGAGAAAGAAAGTGACTGCTCAGAACTTGTCCGATGGAGATATCAAACTGTTGGTCAACATCATCAGAGCTTATGACATACCAGTCCGAAGACCACAAGCCAAGTGAGTGACCTTTGTAGATGGTCAAAGTGAAGAAACAAGAAAAAGAATTAATGTGTTTTTTTTTAATCTTTAGTAAACCAGGACAGTCGTCTCAGAGTGCCATTCAGGGCAGTGACTGGCTCCTTAGTCAGGTACAACCACCGTGAAATACATTGAATCCAGTGAATTTAATTGTGTTATAATTCTGTATGTTATCATCAGGTACAACAACCGTGAAATACATTGAAACCAGTGAATTTAATTGTATTATAATTCTATGTTATCATCAGGTGCAAGTGCGGCCCTTTGTGGAGGTGTCTTTCCAGCGGACGGTGCTTCAGACTACCACAGCAGATGGACCTAACCCGAGCTGGAACGAGGAGCTGCAGCTTCCTTTTTGGTGCAGTTTCTAGTTTTATGCACCACTCTCACACCTTCCACAATGTTTCCCAAACATTTTTCCTTTTTGGGAGAGACATGTTTCGAAAGCTGAAAAGATTCTTGACCCGGTTCTTTGGCAAAGCTTTAGTCATTTTTGCAGTAGGTTGCAATAATTCTAAACTACTATTTCTTTTGTTTCTAATCCAAGCTCTAGCTCTTATGCAAATGAAATGAAACAATGCAAGCTATACATAAATAATCTATAAATCTATGTAATTAGCTAATCACAAAATATTTACAAATGTTCATTATCTTGTTTGTAGCGCCCCGAACGGTGACTACAGCACAGTGAACCTGCAGTCAGTCAAAGATGAAGTCTTCATCAACATATTTGATGAAATGGTCTATGAAACTGGAATCGTGAGTGATTTTTATATCTTGCATTTTTTATACTCTCTTTGATTATATATATTTTTAGTAGTATTAAATAGTTATATATGACATGTTTTTTTAAATGTATATTATTCTTCATATCTTCAGAGTGGTAGTGACAAGGACAAAGGCAAGTCAATCCACACTCGGATAGAGAGACACTGGTTGGGCTCTGTGAAGATCCCTTTCAGCACCATATATTCTCAGTCCAAGGTGAGGATTACAATTGTATAGAGTAGTTAATGTTTTCCTGGGTGCAATTATTAGCTATTGTTATGAATTTTTGCCAGATTGATGGCACATTCAAAGTGAATACTCCAGCAGTGCTACTTGGCTACAGCAAGGAGCGGGGCCACAGTCCCAATGGTGCTTATGATAACTGGAGCCTGAGTGAAGGAGCGTTCATCACCATCTTCATCACTATTGAACCTCAGCTGGTGCCTGGAGAGTCCATAAGGGAAAAGGTACTGCAAAAAGGATGATGGTAACCCATGCTGCAGGACTTATTTTTGAAGTATTAAAGGTCTTTTTTTATTTTTTGTTATTTTTGTTTCTTCATTGATGTTCATTCATTTGGCATTTTGTTTTTTGTTTTTTTGCTTGCTTGCTTGCTGCATGTACTAACTAGATAAAGGAAATAGAGGTAACTGCTCATAACATAAGCAATTTGTATTTTGACCTAGGGGTGGGTGATATGGTAAAAATATAATATCATGGTTTTATCAAGCCAAGATAATGATTTTGATTTCATCACGATTTTAGCTGACTTATACAGAAGACTACTATCTGATCAGTTTCTTCATAAAACTACATTTTCACTACATCCAATCCAATGTTCAATATGGCACATTATACTATTTATTTTCATTTTTTAAATATGAACGCTGTAATTTTTTAACCATAAATGAATGCACTGTAGCAACGATCTTCCCGGATAACTTCATATGATGGTACAATATTTTTATGACCATATCGCACACCCCTATTTTGATCCACATTACCCATATATACTGTCATATTTTCAGATCGCTAATATTTTTGTCACTCTTTTGTAATGTATTCAGTTTGACAGCCAAGAAGATGACAGTTTATTGCTGGTCTCTGAGAGATTTGAGAGAGAAGCGGCCCACGATCACCAGGACAGACCCTGCCTCACCACTGTCATAGACCTCAATGGGAAAACGGTCTTCATCACTCGCTACATCCGACCACTCAACCCTCCTCAAGAAATACTCAAAATGTTTCCCAGTAACACCCAAGAAGCCACGGTCAGTTTAAATTAGACTATGTTAAGTTGCTGGCAAATGTTTTAATATTGTATTTTTATGTCTAAACAGTCCATGGTTGCACGATTTGTCGCACTCATCCCGTCACTGCCAGATAGGGTCTCATTTTCTGGTAACTGCGACCTCTGGACCACCTGTGATGTAAGTAAACCATTTTTTTGTAGGGAGGCACTGATAACAGTTGTAATTATGTTTTGGTAGACTGTGTTTGCTATGTTTTATACAAAGGAAAGGAAACTCATTGTGGAAATAACTGATTTAAAATGTATGTATTAATACATACATGGAGACAAGATGTAGTAAAAAAAACAACAACTGAATATTAAGTTAGTCTTTTTGCACAACAGGTTAACATCTATCTGTATATGCTGATCTGACAATCTGAATATCGACCCATTCAATATGTTCCTAATTTTTTGCAATATGGACACAAAATACTTGAAATACATTTATCTTGTTTGTTTCAGCAATTTCTCACGTTTCTTGCTGGAGATGAAGAAGAGCATGCTGTACTGCTGTGTAACTACTTCTTGTTTATGGGCAAGAAAGCGTGGCTTATAATTGGTACTGCTGTACCAGAGGTGGGTGATTTAACATAGCATTGTGCTGTAAATCTTATTTCAAGGTGGTCCCTATGAAGGTGGTAACCAAGAGTTCCGTTTGTATGCGTGTTTGTATGTGTGTTTGTAAGGAAACTGGAATGATATGACACATTCTTCACTTATTTTTAGGGGCCCACAGCGTATGTGTTGACATATGAGCAGAGCCGCTACCTAATCTGGAACCCCAGCACTGGGCAGTACTATGGCCAGTATGACACCTTCTGCCCGTTACAAACTGTTGGCTGTCTGGTCAATGCTGACAATGTGAGTAAAGCTGGAACTCATTAAAGTATCAATAAATTCTGTTTTAGTAAATGTTACACTCGGCTCATAATTTACCTTTCTCTTTAGGTCTGGTTTAACATTCAACAATTTAGCTCCCCAATGAGGATGAGTTTTGACATCTCAAAATCTAATCTGTGGAGGCCATTTTTCTCCCGCTCCTTCACTCACCCTGGTCTGTCTAGTGTTCAGGTAGGCGTTTGTCATGTTCCTTTTCATCTTAAAGTACCTTCATGTTCTAAATTATTCTGTATATGACTTTTATAGCCAGAGCAGCTGGTGTACCGCCGCATTGACAAAGCAGCTGCAGCAGAGCTTCAAGACCGGCAAGTCTCTTCAGTAAATGAACTTTCCCATTTACCTTTTTATAATGCCAAAATAAGACTGATGTTGTGTTTTTTAGAATTGAAAAAATCCTAAAAGAGAAGATCATGGAATGGCGCCCTCGTCATCCAACTCGCTGGAACCGATACTGCTCCAGCACCCTCAAACAGTTTCTGCCTAAACTGGAGGTGAGTGGAGGACAGGATTTGGCTGAGGTGCACCGCCATGAGCTGCAAAGCCTTCTGGGAGACCACAGGGTAAATATGAAACAGCACTGAGTTCAGTACAGGCATGACTTGACAGTAACACACATCCTCCTTTTAGATTTCAGGATTTCCTCTCAATCTGCCATTCTCGGAGATCAAGCCCATTATTGAGGCGGTCTACAGCACAGGAGTACACAACGTTCAAACCTCTAATGTGGAGTTTGCCCTGGCTGTGTATGTCCACCCCTACCCCAGTAACATCCTGTCTGTGTGGGTTTATCTGGCATCTTTAATGCGTGACTAGATTACAAGTATGTTAAGATTTGTGGAAAGTCCTCCTGTGTATGATACTAATACATATGCACATATGTAAATAATGTAACGGTTTATATATTTATAAATTTCTTAAATAAAATCCCAGAGGTTTAATTACAACTTTATTGATCTGCGTGTCACTTTGAGATTTCCCAGGTAAAGCGTCATGCAGAATTTCAGAACAAGCAAATCAGTCTCAACTCAGACAAATGAGATGGAACATAAGCACTGAAAGCTTGATTTACAGCAAGGCATTATCCTAATCAACGTTGTCTGCTAATCAATCAATTAGACTCTTCAAATTTTATTATGAACACTGGTTTATTTCTTAACTCACTTTCTGGAGTGCATCTTGAAAACTAAAGGAGCTTTGCAGTATAATAAACACGATAATATTGTGTCTGAAAATGACTGGAAAATTCTCTGTAAATTTTATATCTAACCGAATACAATAGCCAGAGCCTGTGTAGATAGTTTCCAGGTTTAGGAGCCACATTGATAAGCCTAACTATTGTTAACATTAATAACAAACACTGATTTTGTGTCAACATGAACTGAATAAAAGCCAATTAGGATTATACTTGAGCTTGTATTAAGTAGTTTTACACAGATCTTTACATTAGTGAACTAAGTAATGGGAGAAGTAGATGAGTGTGAATGTTAGTGACAAATGAAAGGTAATATAATTACAATGAACACAAAGCACTTGGCATTTACAATTTGAGTTATGAAAACAGACACTCCATTTACATTTACATGCCAAATTCAGTATCCCTTATTTCTGAAGATTCATTTCAATTAAAGATCAGGGGGGGGGGCAGAAATACAGTTTCATTAGAAATCCTTTTGTGTGACACAAAATACAGCAAATGGTATTTATAGGATAAAGTGCAATAGAGTGATGGAACAATGCAGGAAAGCAGCAGAAGACGAGATCACTCTCCAGATCGGCAGCACACTCTGAAACCACACTGGAGGTTCTGGCAGCCGCTGGCCGTGTCTGCGTGAGGACCTGAAGACAACACCCACATATGGGTCAGACAAGCACCGCACACGGCTTCATCAGCGATCCATAAGGAACTATAGCACTACTGCTGTCATTTATAACTCTTATTGGCTACAATAAGGTGAACTTACCTTTAACTTCTGAATCACACTAGAACACATGCTGTGTGGGCTGGGTAATATTTAATCAATTTCACATTTGTTTACAATTTTATTATTATTATTTTTCATTATACTGCTGTCTTCAGTAAAGAATAAGGACCTGTAACTTGAAGGAATCACACTGTTCAAGCTTCGTTCATATAAATGAATGGTAAAAAGTAGCCATTTTATTATGTTTTGAAAAATTAATTTAGGAGAAGAAAAAAAAAAAGACCCTTTAAGTTTGCCCCTTGAGGTGTTACCGTTGATGTTGTCGCAGTAATAGAAGTGCTCATCCTTGAGGGAAGGACAAGCAGACACCAGCACCTGCAGCCCCACCTCAGTGATGAAGAGGCAGCCAGACAGGTTAAGATGCTCCAGGACAGGAAGCCCTCCTCTTAGTGACAAAGCCCTAAAACACACAGGTGTAGTTAGGCTCCAGGTAAGACAAAGGTGCACTCATCAAACCATACTGCAGACTATCTTACATCTTGCTTCAACAATTGATTACACTCTAACTGAATATGAGTCAGAGTGAATATGTGAGAAAGGTTGGAGGGAGTTTACAAAGCTATGTGACAAAGGCTCTTGTACAAATAAACATGAGAGTATATGTGGTGTAATAATGGGTCAGGCTAAGTCCTTGCCTCAAACCTAGTAATCATGAAGACCTTTTATGTCTACCAGAGAGGGACGTTATTAGATTGACAGAAATACTGTTTCTTTTACCTCAATCCTGAATCAGTGACTTGATAACATCCAGAGAGGCTCAAAAATCTCAGTGAGCGCTTTGCCTCCGACGGATCAGTCCTGTTGTCATGCCCCAGACACTGCAGGCGCCCCAGTGAGGAGCATTTAGTCCGAAACTGTGCAGCGCTGTTCTTGGAGCCTGACTCATATTGCGGCTCTGTAAAAGTCCTGAGAGCCGTGTCACTGGTGCAGCAGGTGGAGTGGCCGCAGAACACCTCGGCACACACCGAGTACTGCTGTAAGTAGGAGACACTAGGGCCAGTCCTGTGCCCACGTCTCCGGCAGCAGCACGAGCCTGAGACTATCTGTGTCTGAACAAAGTGGTCGGCTTCAGGGAGAGACAGTCCCCCGCGCCGGTTCCACTCTGCGGCATCTTCAATATCAGCCAGGTTTGAGGAGTCCAAAACCCAGACATGAGTGGGAGTGCTGCCCGCGCCCCAGGGACCACTCCTCTGCTTGAAGATGACGGCCTGCCGCTTCCTCACAGTCTGATGCAGGCTCCTCTCATCCAGCAGAGTGATAGGAACAGGAGGGCCTTTGAGAAACTTGGCTCTTTGATGAGAGCAGTTATCCGAGCTGGCGGAAGACTTGGGGTCACCCAGCCCCACTGATAATTTCTTTAGTGTATAATCAGTTATCTTCTCACAGCCCGACAAATCCAGGTGCTCCAGAGAACGGCAGGCTCCAAATAAAGACCAGCTACAAGACAAGGTAAACTATTAGAGATGCACAACGGTATTGGCCGATAGTCACATGGTTCATTGATCGGTATCGGCATATATGATTGGCTGAATCTGTTGTGCAAAAAGAATCACACAGCCAGAGAAGGCCCATTTGAAAAGTTCAATGGTTTCTTAGTTTTCTTTATATAAAAACATAAATGATACCATAAAACCATAAAATATAGTATAAGGAAAAGGACCAAAGGCCAGTAATTTATAAATCATCCCAGGAAGTGGTTAGATGGGAATTTATGTGGTGTGTGCAAAAGGAAGTCAACCTGAAAAATAAAGCAGGCCTAAAGCCAGGATTGGACTGCCTGATGTTGTTTTAGCTTTGTGTGTTAATGAATGACTGCAGCCAGGTAATCTATGTGAGGGTTAGTTAAGCTGCAACTACTCTCTTTTTTTCATGAAATAGCTTGAGCGTCTGCTTTTGTGTCTATAAGTGTGGCTCACCTGTCAAATGAAGAATCAGTAACATCCGTTTGTGTCAAGTCCAAATGAGTAATATTTGGGCAGAGGCTGAGAATTTGACGCACCTGAGAATGGCCAACATTACATTATTATAATGGCATAATGTTGCATTTTAATGCTTTGTAAATATTGTAATGGATGACATACCATTTTACTGGAGACTGTAGAACTGTATGCCAAAACAATGGATTTTACAGAGCCTCCCACAGCAGGCAAAAGGTTCTGGATCAGACCGTTCAGAAGCCTCTTCTCCCTCTGGGCATTACTGATGGCCACATAGCCAACTGTATGGCCTGACACATCTGACAAAATAACGAAACGTGTGTAATTAAAAGGGTATTAAGCTAACAAATTGTATAATAAGACCAGCTTTAAACAACACCTAGTTGATGTAAATACTCTTACCAGATTCATCCACATCAGCATCCTCATCCCATTCCTGATAGGCCTTGCCCTCCTTTTGACAACTCTCTACCCACTCCTCATCTGGTTCCTGGTCCTGATCTCCGGGAGGGCCGTTATAATAGTCACCTACAAACAAAACACTTATCAGCTTATACACAATAATAAAACACTACATAACTTAAAGCTGCACTACCTGTTTTTTTTTTCTTGTAATTGAGCAAACATTGACTCAATCCATCAAATAGCATAACAGAAGTCATCTGAGAAAACAGTGAGTGGGCTGTATTGTAAGGGTTTTGTTTTACAGCAAGGGACCTAGGATGGTAGATGCATTATATCCAGAACTAGAATCTATCAGACATAATGTGAAGGGCTGATGTTGTATTTCAAAATATACTGTTTTATTACATTATTTGCAGCTATATTAACTCCAGACTGCTGCTTGTTATTTTCATACTTCCTGGTTTATGACTGCATACCAGGCAAAGTGTGAGACCATGATAGATGTAAGAGGAGCACATTATTCAAACTTCAAAATCAGGTAGTGCAGCTTTAGATTGCAACAAAAAAAAACAACATATTTGAATGTTTTAGCTCACCTCTGGCCCAGCGCACAGGATAGAGGTGCCTCCACAGAGAGCCCGTCTTGGCTAACTCTAACCATGAGCTTGACACCTGACTGCAGCGGCACAGATCCTTGGGGCCCAAAAAGTGGAACAGCCTCAGCATGATTTCTGTCGGCAGCTGGAAAATGTGGGTGGAGGAATTCCCATTTTTTTCTATTTGAAAGTAAAAGAAGCAAGACATGTGGTTAAACACGTAGGAAGGAAGCTGAAATAACAGAACAAAGTATATCTCAAAGTATATCAAATTAAAAAATGTCTGACATCAAAGTACTAATAACTGGGCTCTAACTTCCTCAGATAAAAAGTTACTACAAAAAATGTATCTATATTCTATGAACAAAATCAGTTACAAACCATAATCGGCCTTCTCATGGTCAGAGTATTTGAAGGCTTTGTGCAGTTCCTCAGCTTGGCTCAATAAACTGAATCCCTTCAGCACCTCTGCAGTGCTGTTCCCATTGTGCTGACTGCTGTGCTGTGCGATCACCTGCTTTTTTATGTCTTTGAGCTCCTCATAGGTGAAGTACTCCATTAGCATGGGCTGAAACACCTGCAACAATTGTGCAATTCTCCGTTAATAAATGTTTTCGATGCGTTTAAGTTTTGATGACTCGAGTATAATACCTCCTCTTCCTCTTTCATGTGGGGCAGAAAGTCCTGTGTAAATGCTTCAAGCCGTTCCTTGAGTTGCTGGGCATAGTTCAGCTGCTCGTATTCATTCTGAATCACAGGAAATGCACATCATTGTTTATTTTGGATATTACAACAATAACAACTGCCATCCTAGGAACATTGTTCAGTCATGGTTAATCACAACAAAACTACAGAGACACCATTTATTTTGTTAGAATGCTGACCATTTTACCAGCCACTGAGAGCACTAGAGAGAACTATATTCACACAACCAGAACTGGTGTATTTTAATTTTATAATAGTGTATGTGGCATATGATAGATACCTTTAATGTAAACCTCTTCTGTTTTATATACAGTATACAGTAAGTGAAGGGAGATATATGTTTAGCTACCATATATAGATACAGAGGATGGGCATTGGGCAATATAACTTTCTATTTACCTTAACATTGTGCAGGCCTTTTTCAAAGAGAGACAGCATCTCTGAGAGCTTGTTGTCAGAGTGTACGTTGTACACAGTGCAGCAGCGCTGCTGCAGCAGGTTGATAATGTACTCGTTTTCTATTTGTTCATGCATCTTGAATTCCTTAAAGGTCACGCACAGGGACTGAAGAAAGGAGCGGAAATCATTGTTGTTGGAGAAGTTGGTTTTTGATAGCTGTTGGGACAAAAAGTAAAAGATATACAATTATTAACGTAACAGACTATTATGAAACCGTATCTTGTATGTGCATTTAGTGTAGCTTGCACTAATGTTTCGCTAATGCATGACTCATATGAAAGCAATACTGTCCACGAAGCTAGAAGAGACTCTCAGACTCAAAAATCACATACAATATATTTCGTACTAGTGTATTTGTTACGTTGCATAAGCAGAATGCAAGTTGGTTTGCTGAACTAGCCCAGCCAACAACATATCACAGGAAAAGAGACATGTATGCCGTTACAAAAGAATGTCCTCAGTAGTGTAATGCGTACTTGTTTTTAACCACCTGGCTATTAAGTCGACACAAACAACCGACAGTTCATTGCTATGTGGTTGCTAGCTAGTTAGCATGTTAGCCCGTGTGTGCGCCACATGAGACTGCAGCTTGACATATATCACCCAAAAACTCGCATTTAAATCCACAATTTCACGACACATACCTTCTCACAGTATAGGCCCACTAACTGCTTCATTCGCCAGTGTGGGCCAGTAAAAACATCCACCTCGTCCGGAAAAGGAGCCATCTTCACACTGTCAGTGCGTCACAGTCTGTACAGGCGCCGATACAATCTGGAGGCGTGCACGTCCCAGTCACATGACCCCAACTTGGGCCATTGAAAGTAGTCTCTATAAAAAAACAAAAAAACAAAACAACATTAGAATGACCTATTTCAAGCTGTAGTCCTAAATTAAGTAATTTAGTATCCCACAAACTCTGATTTTATGCTGCTGTAGAGGCCAGGGGAGAGTATGGAGGGACTGCAGTAAAACTTTCAAACATTACCCACCTTATTTGTTACCATTATTTTGACGCACAGGTCTTCAAACAAATATGATTTTTATACAACAAACTTTTTTTTTTTATTTCTTGTTGAAACAGTTTATCGCTGGTTTGCGTCCACGTCCAGTTGCTATGGAAAATGTCCACAGCAACGATCTTAATATGGCGGGGCTAACGCAGTCAAACGTGACGGACAGGTGTGTAGACCAATGGGCTTACAGAATATCAAAACTCAAGCCAATGAAAAACTCACCAGAATAGTTACAGCTAGTATGCGGTGACAGTAGCATGTATCAAACCTCTGAGACATAGCAACGATTAACACTAATGGTAAGTAATGGCACTTTTATTTTTGAATCTGTTATTCACTGCAATGGCCCTTCTGCAATAAAACGTGTGTGTTAAGCTCAATGGGACTGGTTTGGTTTCTAGTTAGCAGCTGTAGCCTTGTCATTAGCTTTCAAGCTACGAGAGACGTCCCCTCGCAGCATCTTTCTTTTTACGACTCAATATGTTTCAAGTCTGGAGCGTATGAAATCCCTATTCTGTCTTTTCTGTAACGACTGTAGACTATTCATATTCTTTTTTACGGGAACTACACATCAAACCACAAAGCTTTTATCCTTTTTTCAAACCAAGATTTTTATTTTAACATCTTTTTTTTTACGTTTTTCCCCAGCAGACTCAGCATGATGAGCCTGCCATTCTTGTAATATGGACAAATACGAAAAGGTGAAGAAAATCGGAGAGGGCTCTTTTGGAAAAGCTATCCTTGTCAAATCAAAAGATGATGGACGTCAATATGTCATCAAGGAGATTAACATATCTGGGGTAAACGGCCATACATTTTGTATGATTCACCGGTCAATATATCTAGCATTTATACAATTGCTTGTCTTGTCACTATGAAGATGTCAAGTAAAGAGAGGCAAGAATCCCGAAAAGAAGTTGCTGTACTTGCCAACATGAGCCACCCCAACATTGTTCAATATAAAGAGTCATTTGAAGGTAAAGCATTCATTAATTGATTGTAATTGAACAATTTTGAAGTATACTGTTTTATGCTTGGTAAAATATTTTTATTAGAGGGAGGATGCCTGTACATTGTGATGGATTACTGTGAAGGGGGCGACCTCTTCAAGCGGATCAATTCTCAGAAGGGATCACTTTTTTCAGAGGCACAAGTAAGAGATCAGTTCCCCTTTTTTGCCTTCAGTAATAGTGTTAAGACCAATATTTACATACAGTATTATTCCTTCTCTAGATCCTTGACTGGTTTGTGCAAATTTGCCTGGCACTGAAACACATACATGATAGGAAGATTTTACACAGAGACATCAAATCGCAGGTACTACAACAACTTTCCGCTGTTTGTCTTTTTTTTAAAAATCTGACTTTATAAGCTTTTTTTTATCCTTCAAAATAGAATATATTCCTGACAAAAGATGGCACTGTCCAGCTTGGTGACTTTGGCATTGCAAGGGTACTAAACAGGTATGCTCTTTAAACAGTCCATTCAGTGAACAATACAAGCTCCTAAAAGCATAACATCATTGACTTTCTTCTTATATTTCAGTACTGTGGAGCTGGCTAGGACATGCATTGGAACGCCATATTATCTGTCGCCAGAGATCTGTGAAAATAAACCCTACAACAACAAAAGGTAACACTGAACGTGTTGTTGAGTCGTTTGTCTGGATGCGTTTACATGTTAAAAATTGATTTGTGCAAAATGAGCTGATGGTTTCTGGGAGGGGAGTAGTATTAGATCTCCAGTTTATTGATTAGGCTATTTGCACATACTGTAGGGAGGTGTGTAAATGTAGGCCTATTCTAACTAGGCAATACACCGCATAGCAATATTATTTTACTGTATCGTACACATTTTCCCATATACTGTAATGCCAATAAATAATGGAATGGTAGATTTTGTATTACAACTTTTCAGTTTTGCTCCAGTAAAACCCTTGTGAATTTCCTCTTTGTATATTAGACTGTAATCAATTTAATGTTGACTATTGTATTGTATATTTAAAACTAACCACATTTGTTAAAGTATGTCTAAGTAACCCACAACTTATCCCTGTTTGTCCAGTTGTATGTTCCAACCTCTTACTTTCCCCAATTCTCCTTCTACAGTGATATTTGGGCCCTAGGCTGTGTCCTATATGAAATGTGCACCCTTAAGCATGCTGTAAGTATTGTGTGTCTGTGTTGGTGTGTGTGTGTGTGTGTGTGTGTGTGTGTATATGTGATGCAGATGAATGTAAATCGGTCTTATATAACATTGTGGTGCTGTCTGCTTCACTGGATTTATCCCTTCTTTACTGTTATGCATTGCAAGGAATTGAAAGTTTTTGGCATATCTAGCTGTGCAGAACGGTTCCTTTTAAACAATTCTTCAATATGTTTTTGTCTGTAATGATTATTCACAGTTTGAAGCGGGTAACATGAAAAATCTGGTTCTGAAAATCATCCGCGGTTCATACCCCCCAGTGTCCGTGCACTACTCCCAGGATCTACGCTTGCTCTTAGCTCAGCTGTTCAAACGTAACCCCAGAGAGAGGCCCTCGGTCAGCATTATACTGGACAAAACATTCCTCTCCTCCAGGATAGAAAGGTTCCTCACACCACAGGTAAAAAGTATGCGATAATGAATTTTGTAGCAAATGTTTTTATAACTGTTCATAATCTATATTTGTCTGAACATTCCAGATTATTGCTCAGGAATTCCACCACACCTTTATTCACAAGCAGCCTAAAGTGGGTGGGGGGCAGGGGCAACCAGGTAAGCATACCCTGTACAGTGCAAGCCTAGCAACAACATATATTTTTCTGTTTTGCTGATTGTTTACTTTTTAGATTATAGAGAACATTCCCTTCTCAGCATTTAATACTGTGTAGTGCATCAATCACACATCACTATGCATGCAGTATTGAAAACTATTGATAATGTTATTAACCTTGCTAACATATAAACTAACCTTTAATTAGCCCTACAGGATTTGTTCAAATACTTTACAAATATTTAGTTAAAAGTTAGTTAGTTTATATTTTAGTTTAAAAATATCTGTTTATATTGATTGTTTATGCCTCTCCCATGAGACTGTAAGGAAAACGAATGCATGCGTCCGCAGATCCTAGCTGTGAACGCGATAACTCAAAAATGAATTGCCGGATCATTTTCAAAATTTGCACACAGGTTGTGTTTTGATGCACTTTTATTGAGCCAATAATCCTGCTGAACATAAACGGAATCGCGTGACTTTTGGCACACTGATCCGGGCAATTGTGTACTTAATGTACATAGGCACATTACAGAGGTCAAATAAAGAATGCCTCTATAGCGCCCCCATGTTTATGACCCCTATGGGACCCTGGACACACTTACTTTGGCAGA